>PVJH01026828.1:0-29526 GCA_004026705.1 Nesogale talazaci
TTCCTCCCAAGAAGCATCTGGTAGTTTTGAAGCAATGACCTTGCAGGTAGCAGTTTGTAGACCCCAGCACCAATTGGTAGCTCCAGTTACTTGAAACTGCCATCGAGTCCACACCAATTCTATAGGACAGAGTAGACTACCCGAGTTTCTGAAACAAACTGTGATTAGGCCCTTCTCTTGCAAATACCTCATAAACTCACTGCCAGGGAGTCAGTGCTGACTCTGTGACTCCCTATGGGTTTCTGAGACTAAATCCAAATACCTCATAGGTGGAATTAAATAATACTTGTTCCCTGTATTGGACTTTTCTTAACTTCACATAATGGTCATTCATGTGGCAATTGGGATCAATACTTCATGCCTTTCTGGGACGTCATCATTCACTGTGCATTGTGTATAGCCATTCGTCGTGGCTTTTGTATAGATATCAAAGTCTATTAGTGGTTACTAGGGTCAGTACAGAGAAAGTGTAGGAGGAGGGTAGGGGTGATGAAAAAACTAGATGGATCATGGAATGGTACGCTTGCACACAGATTCTTTTTTTTTTTCAGGCATCACTGCCCTCAGGTGGTGGGAGTAGGAGGCCCAGCTCTTGCTCCGTGGAGCTGGAATCGAACCTCCATCCCAGTGGGCCACAGTCCCGCGCACAACCACTATGCCACCGGGGCTCAGCCCCACAGATTCTTATAATTGCTGTCAATAGGGCTAAAATCTATAAATAATGAGCAGGTAAAAGTTGTGTGACAGGAATAAAAGGGGACTTCACAAAGTTTGTGGGAAACTTCCATTCTTGGCAGATTTGCAGTCATCACTGGGCTAATTCTTGCTGCTGATATGTGTGCTGGCCTTCTCTTCCACCTCCATGACCAGGTCCTCGGCCTTCTTGAAAGATTGCAGGAATGAAGAAATTGGAATGGATGGCTTTGTTCTGTATTTTCTCCAGGTCGTAGTCCAGTTTCTTTGTCATCTTGGGAGCGCTTAAGTCAGGTTGGCCGTGCTGGGGGTGCAGACAACACAGGCTGCGATTGCTTCTCTGGCACCCCGCCCCTGCACAGCAAGTAGGAGGTGCGCTCTGAAGAATGACTATGAATGGCAGTATACCAGTCTCTTTCAAGGTCTTTTGGGCGTAGACCTAGGAGTGGACTTGCTGGGTCATAAGGTTCAGGTTATTGTGTGTCTTTGTTTTTAATCATTTTATTGGGGACTCTTACAACTCTTATCACCATTCATCCGTAGTGTCCAGTACATTTGTTGCCATCAACATTCTCAAAACATTTGCTTTGAGCCCTGGGTATCAGCTTCTCCTTTTTCCCCTCCCTCCCCACCCAAGGTTGAGTCTTTGAGGCGCTCAAAGGGTTATACACTCCAGTGGAGTCATTTTACACCCCCACCAACAGAGACTCCAAGGTAACATCTTCATCAACACTTGTTTGCTTTAAAAAAAAAAAAAAAAGTAAAGTTTATTCTATGTCGGGGAAGTGAGACAATTTTGAGCCAGGTAATCTTATTCTGCTTTTCCAGTAAATAAAGGAGGAAGTAGGGCTGAGCCCCAGGGGTGTAGTGGTTGTGTGCAGGGCTGCGGCCCACAGGGTTGGTGGTTCAAATCCAGCAGCAGCTCTCCAGGAGCAAGGCTGGGCCTCCTACTCCCACCAGGGGACAGTGATGCCCTCCACCCCAAGAAAAAGAAAGGAGGAAATAATGACGTGTGAATTTTCTTGCCACAGCTGAGTGATTATTGGAGACCAAAGAGGGTCAGAGGTCAACCTTAGAAAAGTGGCGAACCCTTTCTGTTTAACCTTGAATCGGAGGAAGGTCAGGCCAGAACATGACAAAGCTGTTTTCCGTCATGGAGGCTGGACAGTTGGTTCACTTGCTTTGTGGCAAATGGGTTCCAAGGGAGGAAAGAAACACCCATTGGTCATCTCTCCCAGTGGCGTTGACCGGCCTTTTTCTTGTCCTCGTCTTTTTGGTGAGGATACAGCTAAGAAAAGAACGGACAGATGCACCCTAATTCTGGCCTTGGGAGTGATGATCGCAGATGGGAAAGATGTGTGACCAGTCACAGTGAAACACTTAAGGGGCACCTAGCCATGTGACGAGACTTCCTTTTATTTAAGGGCGAGTTTCTTTCTAACCGCGTCACTGACGTGCGGGTCACACAGCGTGCATTTCAGTAGTGCAAGCACACGCCCAACACTTGTGCAGCCAGCGCCACAAGCCATCCCAGGACTTCTTCCTTGCGCTCCTGGTGGCTCCTCAATCTGGCCCGCCTTCCAGGGTGTGTCCCTCTGGATCTTTCGATGCAGCTGTTGCCTCTGACGTCTCTTTATGGTCATCTAAACTAGTTTTAGGTGAACGTTTACCCTGCACACTAGTTTCCTATTCCACCGTTTGTACACACAGTCTGCCCGGCAACATGGCGGTTTGCACGCTGGGCCAATAATTCTTCCCTTTTCCACCAGCTGTCCATCTCTAGCTGTCCCGTCCCTCCTCACCTTCTCTCTGCTTTGGCGCAGATGTTGCCCAGTGGTTGAAATGGAAGCTGGTCGAACCCTACTTGTGGATAGGCCATTCCTTCATTCAGAACCCTGCTGATAAAAGTGCTGGCCTGTTGAGCTGTGATCCACTAGGTCAATAGTTCAAGTCCATCCACTGCTCCCCGGGAGGAAATGCTTTCTACTCCCTCAGAAAATTCAAGTTTCAATAGGGGAGCTACGTGTTAACATGGAGTAGATGGCAGTGAGTTTGATTTGAATAGTCGTTCATCCAGTCATTTCACCTGCTGGAGCAGCACATGCCCATCACTTTATTCTTTTTGCTGTTTATTCAGCTAAGCGACGCTCCGCTTGCTGTGCCACCAGGGCTCCTTCCAGGGAGGGTAACTCCCCAAAAGGAGACCAGCATTTCCTAAGGCTCACTGCCATCAAGTTGGGTCTGACTCAGAGAGAGCTGTAGGATGCCGGAGCGGCCCCCGGGGGTTTCTGAAACGAATTCTGCAGCAGAGGAGAGCCTCGTCTTTTTCCTGCGGAGCGGCTGGGAGTTTCGAACTGCTGACCTTTAGTTAGCGACCTCATGGCACAACCACGATGGCACCGGGCCTCTTCGGAAGGTTAAAGAAAAGTAGTGGTTGGTACCAAGAGCTACCGAATGAGCACATAACCCCAAGAGGAGTGGTATTTGGGTATTTTGTTAAAGTCTTACTAGAAGTAGATGTTGTTGGGTACTGTTGGGTCCACCTTCTTAGCCACCCTATGCCCAACAGACCAAGCCACTGCCGGCTTGGGCCCTCTCACCATCTTTGCACAGACATGGTGGTTCCTGGTTATCCTAGTTTGAGTAAATGCATTCCAGATGGTGCTAATTGCATGTTGCAGCGGGAAGGAGAGCCTGCCATATGCCCTGGAGCAAATTAAATATGCAGGGCTGAGCCCCGGTGGCATCGTGGTTGTGTGCGGGACTGCGGCCCACTGGATTGGCGGTTCCAATCCAGCAGCAGCTCTCCAGGAGTAAGACTGGGCCTCCTACTCCCACCACAGGGTAGTGATGTCCCCCCCCCCCAAAAAAAAATTAAATAAGCAATAAACCCCTGTCAACAGCACAAGAAAGTTATCAGGGTTTCAAGCCCCCTGCAAACTTAAGGATTTCTTGCCACTGGCTTCAGAACAATATGTTCTGATGAAATTGCAGAGACGACTGGGTTTACAAAAATGTGGGGCAAATGGAGATGAGACTCTGGGAATTGAATTGCAAATGGAAAAAAAAACCTGAGTGTTCGGGTGAGATGGAGTATGGGGTCAGGGAAAGGGAGCGGCTTCTTAGTGAGAAGACAGCACAAGAGGAAAGGAGGATGTTTAGACGGCTACCTGCTCCTCCATCATTTGCGTTCTCAAAGTGAAAATGCCTTCCCAGGGAGGCAGTGGTTTTCGAAGGAACGTTGGGGGTGGAGGAGAGCGACAGACCGTGTGGGACCCTCTGCCAAGTTCTGGCTTTGGGCTGTGCTTTGACGTCCCTGTACTCAATTGTGCAGCATCAGTGTCCGACAAGCGGCTCTCAGTCATGGAAGGAACCATTCCATCTTCTGGTCTCTTCAGTGCTCTAGCCCTTGTTCAGAGAAGCCTGAGGGTGGGTGGGTGTTTCAAGTAAAACAGTGGGCCGTCTGAGAAACCAAACTCATCACCAATACGCCTGTTTAAACTCTGACTTTTTAGGGCAGGGTAGAAGGGCACCTGGGGGTTTTCAAGATGGGAGCTCTCTGGGAACAGAAGAAGGGCCTTTCTCCCGAGGTGCAGCTGGTGGTTTGGAACTGCCGGCCTGTGGTCGGCAGCCCAATGTCTATGCCATTGGGGCTCCTTACGATGCACCTTAGGTATTTTATTTGTTTTTTTTTTAGTTTTTTTTTTTTTTTTAGGCATCACTGCCCTCTGGTGGTGGGGGTAGGAGGCCCAGCCTTTGCTCCTGTGAGCTGGAATTGAACCTCCATCCCAGTGGGCCGCAGTCCCGCGCACAACCACTACGCCACCGGGGCTCAGCCTGCACCTTAGGTATTTTCAAAAGCAAATGTTTACATTGCCTTCTTCCTCCCTTTGCAATTTTTGGTGCTGATCAGCGTCCAGTGTTGTGGGTAAACATAGTTTTGTGAATGTCCCATTTTCCATTTTGTTATGTCCCATAAACTTTGGGACCGAAGATTAGAAGGCAGAGCTCTACCTGTTCTGTTTTTCCCACCTCTTCTTCTTTTTTTGTTTTGTGGCATCACTGCCCTGGTTGGAGTAGGAAACCCAGGCTTGCTCCTGGAGAGCTGCTGCTGGATTTGAACCATCCACCCTGTGGGCCGCAGTCCCGCACATAACCACTAGGCCACCGGGCCTCAGCCTGCCACCTCTTCTTGTAGCAGAAAACGTAGTGATGTTAAGTGGGATGTTGTTGTACGTGAACAGCCAAATAGGGCTAGTCTCAGAAGCGCACAGAGGCAGCGTGGCCTGCCCTGGAGGTTCCCTTTGGGTGAGAAAGCAATTTTCTGGTTGTCCTAGCAGTGAGTCCGCCCGTTGTCCCACACTTGACTGGCCATTGATTTTAGGAGGGGATCAGTGTTCCAAATTGGCTTGCAGCAGAGGCCGGTTTTCCCTGAAGAGCGACGCTGTCTTTGTCATCCAGTGCGTGGCACCCCCTGTACAGCAGAGCAGAACAAGGCACCATAGGGTTTTCAGGACTTATTTTTCCAAAGTCGATCCGCAAGCCTTACCATCTGTTTCTCTAGGTGGATTTGAACCTCCAACTGGCTAGATTAGGAGCTGAGTGCCACCTCAGGACTCCTGTTTGGCACTACCCACTGCCCTTCTATTTATAATATTTGCAGTGGCCAATTCCACAGATACAGACAGCCCATTCCTTCTTAGCATACTCTGTTCTTAGTCTGGAAGCACTGCTGAAACCCGTCCACTTTGGATGACCCTGCGTCCGCCATCTCACCAACATCCAAGCCAACTCAGTATGACAAACTGACAAGGGACACACTGCAGGGGGAAAATCTACTGGACAAGACCTCTTTCGGCTGAGCGTAGTGGTTGAGTCCGGGACTGCAGCCCACGGGCTTGGCGGTTCAAATCCAGCGGCGGCTTTCCAGGAGCAAGGCTGGGTAGCTCCCACGACCACCAGAGGGCAATGATGCCAAAAAAATCCCCCCCAAAACAAGAAAGATCTCTTTCTAGTGTTGAAGGGCAGGGATGTCACACTGAGGACCAAGGGGCACCCGAGCCAGGCCATGATATCTTCAATAGCCTCATATGAGGGCTGAGCCCCGGTGGCATAGTGGTTGTGCGAGGGACTGCGGCCCACTGGGTTGGAGGTTCAAATCCAGCAGCAAGACTAGGCCTCCTACTCCCACCACCAGAGGGCAGTGATGCCCCCAAAACAAACAAACAAAAATAGCCTCATATGCATATGAAAGTTGGATAGGGACTATGGAAAAATCGACACATTCGCATCACAGTGCCGGCAAAGAATGTTGGGTGGATCGTGGACTGCCAGAAACACAAATCTGCCTCGGAAGAAATACAGCCAAATGCGCTGTCTCTACTTTGGACACGTTGTCAGGAGAGACCAGTCCCTAGGAAAAGGACATCATGCTGGGTTAAGTAGCAGGCCAGCCAAAAAAGCAAATGACCACCAAGCAAGGGCATGGACACTGACGGCGACAGGTTCCATCATCATGATGGAGAGAATGGCACAAGAGACCCACAGTGTTCCCTACTGTGGCACCCAGGGTCCCTCACAATGAGCCAGAGCTGGCTTGATGGCACCATAACTGCCGGGCGGACTCCCGCGGCCCGCTGCAGGGTTTCCAGGGCTTTGTTGCTCTGTATGGCAAACTCTCCCTGGGAGACGCTGGTGGGTTTGAACTGTCAAGCTCTTGGTGAGCAGCGGGATTGCTGAGCCCACCCAGAGCCAACAGTTGATTCTTATTCACTCCTCAGGTCAGATTAGAAAGGTGTTCTGAAATCTGGATTCAGGCCATCAGAGTCGAAGGAGCCTGGTCGAGTAGTGGAGGAGTGGGGGACGCTGGACTGCAGATCATGGATCAGGTGGAAACCACCAGCCTCCTTGCAGGAGAAAGCTGAAGTTCTACTCCTGTACAACCGTCACAGCCTCTGAAGTGTGTGTGTGTTTGGGGCGGGGGGTGGGGGTGGGGGGGTGGGCAACCGCGACAGGAGGGACAAAAGAGTATTACTAAGGGCTCAAATAGAGAGTGAATGTTTAGAAAACGATGATGACAACATTCACACAAATATGCTCTGTATAATCGACATGTGGAACCTTGTAAAAACTGTAAGAGCCTAAACATGTATCCAATTCTTTTTTGGGGGGGGAATCACTGCGCCCTGGTGAGAGTAGGAGGCCCAGCCTTGCTCCTAGAGAGCTGCTTCTGGATTTGAACCACCAACCCTGTGGGCTGCATTCTGGCACAAAACCACTACGCCACCAGGGCTCAGCCCCCTATTTTTATTTTATTTTTTTTGGGGGGCGCATTACTGCCCTCTGGTGGTGGGAGTAGGAGGCCCAGCCTTTGCTCCTGTGGAGCTGGAATTAAACCTCCATCCCAGTGGGCCACAGTCCCGCACACAACTACTACGCCACCGGGGCTCAGCCCTCCCCTATTTTTATTTTTTTGGGGGGCATCACTGCCTTCTGGTGGGAGTGGGAGGCCCAGCCTTGCTCCTGGAGAGCTGCTGCTAGATTTGAACTGCCAAGCCAGTGGGCCGCAGTCCTGTACACAACCACTGCGCCACCGGGGCTCAGCACCTGTTTTCATTTATTTATTTATTTTGTGGGCATCACTGCCGCTGGTGACCATGGGCACTACCCAGTGCTGCTCCTGAGAGCCGCTGCTGGATTTGAACCGCCAAGCCCGCGGGTCACAGTCCCGCACTCAACCACTTAGGCCGCCGGGTCTCAAGCCTGTTTTTATTTTTTAAAACAGTTTAGCACTTCATCCACATACCAGACAACTCAACAGTTCAAATCTATCAAGGAGAGACGTACAATCCTTACCACAGTCGATTTTAGAGCCTTTTCTTCCGGTTCAAAACGTGTTTAAACATGTTCCTGTGACCAATAGATGGATGCAGATACATCCAGTCAGTAGTACACTTGTCTAAGTCCAGTTAAAGTACCTTCCAAAAGAGAAAAGAAAAACAAAAAAAGAATCCTTTCTGTACCAGGATGGGAAAAAAATTGAGATCAGGGTTATTACTAAATGTTGAACGTCACTCACTTGCCATTTTCTCACATCAGGGCGACTTTGAAATAAGTGTCCAACTCTGCCCTGAATTCAACTCTAGTTTTTAGCTGGATCAGGAGGTTTTTAAGGAAGATTGGGAGACTTCAAAGGTAAAGGCTGAATTGAGAGATCTACTCAGAAGGTGATGGCCTCTGGTTTTTCGGATTCCTTGAAGAGCCCTGCTGGGACAGTGGGTTAAGTGTTGGCCTGCTAGCTACAGGGTCAGTAGTTCAACTCCACTAACTGCTCCTGGAAAAAAAATGACAGATTCAGAAACCCACAGGGGCAGTCCTGCGCCGCCCTGTAGTGTAGTGTTGCTCTGAATTGGATTGACTCCCTGGCCGCCAGTTTGAATTAGAAGGGATAACCGTAATTTATTAAATGACGATTAAATGACACAGGATGACCGTGGGGTATATTACAAAGAAGCTTCCGAAGAATGGAAAATTGCATTCAGAAGGAAAAGTTGGCAGGAAAGTTACACTCAGGCATCATTGTCCGTATGAAAAATTCTTCAGGGCTGCCCTGAGGAAATGCCATCGGTTTCTATGACTTTTATAGCAGGGCTTTCTGACTTGGCCTCATACATCCAGAGGACGTTTCCTAACCTGTAAAGAACACTGCTCTCATCCCACCCTTCACAACAACTCGGAATAGACACAGGTAAGCCAGCCTAACCGGTGAGGAGACTGAGGCCCAGGAGCCTAAGTCAGAAGGTTGACCTTTTGATTCTCAGTGCAGTGGAGGAGGGCCAGCCAGGCTGGCTAATGCCGGTCTACTGGGCAGGGTGGAAGTTGGGTCGGACAAGTTACAAAGTTTATGCTGCGCATCCAAAACCCTCATTTAATAACCCCAAACAATACTCTTGGAAGTTGTTGCACAGAACGAATGTGGTTACTTTCTGAGTTAAGTCTGATAGCAAAATGCTATCACGTGGGCGGCTTACATGAACTGTGTGCCAAGCACCTCACTCTCCCTCCTGCACTTCATGTGCCCCCCACCACCCTGGGGAGCCCATGCGTGATTTCTTCCGAATTTTTTTGGGGGGAGCATCACTGCCCTCTGGTGGGAGTAGGAGACCCAGCCTTGCTCCTGGAGAGCTGCTGCTGGATTTGAACCGCCAGCCCAGTGGGCCTCAGTCCCACGCACAACCACTACCACCGGGGCTCAGCCCTTCTTCCGAATTTTAGCAACGGAATGAATGCTCAGAAAAGACGAGGGATGGGTCACACCCAGGTTTCTTCTATTTGATTCCCACCAAACAGCTACCAACTACTCCATATTGACCTGGTTTCTGAGGAGGGCACCGTCACTGGTCCAGACTAGTCTGAAGGGAGACAGACAGGGACACAGAGGTGAGAGAGGGACAGAGAAAGAGGGGGAGAGAGTGGGGGAGGCCCCGCTGGGTGGAATGTCCTGCCCCTTGATGCAAACACTGAGGCTGACCCGCACCAGGAAGCCTCAGGCATAACACAAGCAGGGGTTACCTCCTCTCTGCCTCCTCTCCTGGGGCTTAGCCAAGACTCTTCTGTTAGGCACTCCTCCACACTCACCCTCCAGCCTCCCAAACGTGCCTGCATTTGTTGCAGGGATAGATTTACCCGGACAGGTGGGAGAAGCATGACTTAAGGGCCGTCAACAGCTGCAGAGGCCAGGGCTGTCTTCCCTGGGCAAGTTCCCCGGGCCTTAGAACAAGCCCCCGACTTGCAATTTTGGTTCAGCGCACGCTGCCACCCTGAGAGCTAAGCGGTCATGTTAACACGCCAGGCACTCCCAGGCGCTTGCGAAGGGGTCGGGATCCCACCCCCGCGTGCTTCCTGCCGCCGACGCACAGGGCCTGGCGGAGGTCAGGTTTCCGAAGGAGACAGCCAGTGGGCGGTCAACAAGTAAATGTCAACTTGCTCACTTCCGAGAGAGGGTGATTCTCTGCCTCTCCATCCCGTGACCGTGACCGGGAGGGGCGCGACCACATCACCCTTGCCTCTCCGCTCCCCACTCCCCTCCAGCCAGTTTCCGCCTCTTATCAGGGAACTTTCTGGCGGGGACAGTGGGCAGGAGTTGCCCAGCGCGTGGACCAAGCAGGTTTACCCTCCGGCCAATCGTTGGCGAGATTTGGAGGGGGAGGGGGGGAGAGCTGGCCAGACCTCCCCGGCCCAGGAAGAGGGCGGGCTTCGGCTGAGCTGCGGCCGCCAGAGCCTCTCGTGAATGCTGCACCGCGCTTGACATTGACGCGAACCAATAGGCGAGAAGATGACGATTTGAACTAGCCAATGCGGAGGGTCCGGGGGCGGGACTTCGGGGCCCTATAAAGGCGGCGGCCGGAGGCTGGCGGTGGCGGAGGTTTCTGCTGCGGTTGCCGGGAGCGCGCCGTGGAGCGGTGCTGCGCCCTTCGGCTCGATCCTCTCGGCGGCTCCGCGTGCTGGCCCTCCTGGTTCCTGGGCACCATGACCACCACCACCACTTTCAAGGGCGTCGATCCCAACAGCAGAAGCAGCTCTCGGTGAGGCGACGGGGCCCCACCCGGGGCGCGCCGCGCCCGCCGCAGGGACAGGGCGGAGAGGCGGGGAGGGTCGCTGCCCGGCGGGGGCCCCGTGGGGCCCAGACGGCGGGGCGTTGGCGGCGACGGTGCGGGGCGCGCTGCGCTCTCGCTCTGGCAGGGCGGGTGGTGGGAGGCTCGGCTGCCGGCGCCGCCTTTGTGTCGCCTGGAGAGCCCGGCGCGGCCCCGCCCCGGACCCCCGCTTCCCTCCCATTCATTCCTGCCTGCGCCCACCGTCCCGGGGCGCAGGGCGGGGGGACTGGACCCCCCGGAGCCAGCGGGGCGGGTCGGCGGCTCCGCTCCGCAGAGGCTGGCCCAGCTCCGGGGCGGTGGTCCTGCCCCCCGCCTCCCTCCCTCGCTCGGGAGACCCCCGAGCCAGCCCTCCTCGGTCGCCGACCCAGGTGCACCCCGACGCCCCCCTGCCTCCTGCCACGCGCTTCCTTGACCGTGGGCGTGGGGCCGACCCGGCGCTGATGCGCGCCCATCCCCTCCGCACTGGGTCCGGGGAGGGGGGCTCGCTGCTCCCCCGACGCCACCCACCCCCCAGCCCCCCAGCCGGACCTTCGGAGCCGCTCGGGCAGGTGGCCCTTGCGATCGGGCGGGGCTGGTCACCGAGAGCCCCCCCCTCCCCGCCCGTTCTGGATTCAACCGTCCGGCGCTCTTCCAAGTGCATCCAGGCTTCTAACAAAGGAAAGCCCCCAGCCCTTTCTCGGCCACGCGCCCCTCGCGGGACGGGCGTGGGGGGGAGCGCGAGCCTGGCCGAGGGGCACCCACACCTTCACCCCTGCGGGCTGGGCCCCACCGTTGACGTTGGCTAATGAGTTCTGCTGGGCGGCGGCGTCCCCGGCGCGGGGAGGTTTCCCGTTCTAGGGCGGGGTCGGAGACTTCCATTGTCTCTGCCGTGGGGTCTCCACCTGCGCGCCGGGACCCCTCCCGGCCGGCGTGTTGGGGGCGGGGGGGAGGGTGCACCGGCCCCGGGCTTGCCCCAGACCCCTCACCCTAACCCTTGCCCAAGTTGCGGGGCGGTCCGGGGAGGGGTGCCAGGCGCGCACATTGTCTGCGGCGCACGCGTGCCGCCCCTGCGGGCGGGCCACCGGCGGCTCCGGGCTCCCGGCTGCAGGGAGGCGAGATGACACTCTTCTCCGGACGCGCACTGGCCCCCGTGACCACCTGCGGGGCCGGTGCGGCCGGCCTTGGGGACCCGGGCAAGGGGCACAAAGGAGCCATTTTGTGGGGCCGACCGAAAACAGCCGTGGCTCGCAGGGGTTAGAGACCTCGGGAACAAAAAGACGCCCCCGCCCAGGCGGCCGGGCGCAAAGCCCTGGAGCTGCGCGGCCTGGCCCGCCGAGCCGGGCCCGAGAAGGCAATTGGGGGACGGGGTGAGTCGTCCTCAGGAGGATGAGGAACTGAGTGGCGGAGACGGGCTTAGGAGAAGGCCGCCCCCCTGGCTCTTGGGTTGTCATGCTGCCCCGCAGATGGTTTTCCGCTGGGCACCCCGGGAGCCCGAGCTTGGCGTTTGGTGCCGGGAGGTCAGCTACCTGCCGGCCCCACGCCGGTGGTGCAGCGGGGCCTCGGGAAGCCGGGGTCTCACCGCGGGGGCTGAGTGAAGGAAGCAGGTGAAACCCACCCACACGGAGTAGCTGGCCTGGGTCTGCGCGGTTTGAAGCCGAGGCAGATGGTTCCGGTTCTGCGAGAAGCATGTTTTCTTCCGCCTTTTGTCATCCGCCTGCCGGCCCGAAGGGGTGCCCTGCGCCCTGGGGCTCCCTGCTTTCTCTTCCTCTGCTCCCTCCTCCCCTCCACCTCCCGGGCTGCTCCAAAACTTCCGTTCCCCAGTACCGCCCTCCCGGCTCCACTGGACACGCGTTTGGACCGCGACAGAGGGAGAACGCGTGGCACAAATCCGAGGGGAACTCTGGGTGGGAGAAGGGAAACCTATTTTTCACTGCCGTCCAGAGTCTAGAGGCACGTTTTGTGTGGCCGTGTCTACCGTGGGTCCTTTTGACCCCCTCCTTCGTGTGTGCTGTTCAGCGGGCAGAGGAGGCCCTTGACAGGTCGTAAGCGTGAAATCGTCGCTGTCCTGCCATCCAGATCCTTTGTTTGCAGCTGTCTCCTCGCCACAGATGGCTCCACACCATGACGTCATTGCACGGAGGGTTCACCTGCTGCGGGGGGAGAAGGCTGTGGACCTTTGAAAAAGTTGTCCTGGCGTCACCAGCTGGGGTTTGGGGCAGCTGTCTTTTTTTTTTTTTTTTTAATGGTAAGGTCAAAGAGATTTTCTAGCCCATTAGGGCTAGGCAGATTTTCAAGTGGTCCAAATCAATCACCGAGTGTTCGGCATGAACGGTAAACAAAAGAGTTCTTGAGCTTCAGGGAGCACAGCCAGTTCCATCTGAGGATACTCCTTTTAGGTATCTTTGTTGATTAGAGGGTGCGAATGATAAAACACTCGTTACTTCAGACTTCTAACTGAAGAGCAGCGGATTAAGGCCCTGTGAACCCATCCCAGCTTTGATTTTTGAGTCCTCTGAATTGGTACACCTGCCCACATTTCTCTTAGCTGGTAGACTGTTGTAGATTGACATGATATCATTTCATCTAAGGGCATGCTTAATATGAGGGGCCTTAAAACGGAGGGTGGGATTTTAAATGCAATAAGTTCTTGGCTCCCTGGGGGAATATGACATGGTTATTTACTGTAAATTAAAAACTGGGTTTCTGGGTAGCGCCCATGACCACCAGAGGCAGTGATGCAAAAAACAAACAAACAAAAACCCCCCCCAAAACTGGGTTTCACCATGGCAGGCACCCATATTGACTTCAAGAGAGGAGCCCTGTGAGGGGATGCAGTAAGGTCTTCCCTCAGGGAAATCTGGAGTATTGATTTACTGTGACATGAAAGTGAATTCCATGGACAGATCATCATACTAGGCTGAGGGGGGGGGAGGGGAGGAGCCATGTGAGAAATACAGCGTAGGTTTCCTCTACTTAAGGGCCAGACAGTGTCAGATCTGCAACAAGAAAACTTTATTCAGAACTGTATACTTGGGGATTGAGCTCATCGCTGTCACTTTGCCGTGTGTGTGTGTGTGTGTGTGTGTGTGTGTGTGTGTGTGTGTGTGTTTCGGGGCAGGTGGGGTGGACGGTAGCGGTGGCGGCGTCAGAGATGGTCCTTGAAGCGTCTATGGAGCCTGATTTCGTTCTTAAAAATCAGGCTGTGGGACCAGACAGCAGGGTTCCAACGACTGCCTGTGGGCCCACAGCCTCCCCTTCCAGAACACCAGTGATGGTTAATATCTGTCAGTGGCTGGGGGGAGGTGGAGGCTCTTTCATGGCATCAGAAAAAGATGTGAGATGCAAACTTCCCCTGTCTAGGAATAAAGTTTTATTGGAACACGGCCAGGTTTGCCCCTTTTCCTGTAATGACTGCCTCTGTGCTGTGTCTGCCAGAGGGAAGCAGGACCGTTAGTTGGCTGTCTGGCTCTTCCCGGGGAAGAGCTTGTGACTCCTGGGGAAAGGGCTGCTTACCTCTTTCAGCCCATGGAGTTTGAATTAGATCATCACCCAGCTTGGAGTCCAAGGAGATGGGCTGGGTTTTGACCAAGTCACTGGGAGGAAGGGGAGGAGATGATGTCTGAGGGAAGACAGGGAAGGGGGCAGATGAACATGAACAAGACTCGTCGTCGTCCCTGCAGCAGTGCCGAAAGGGGCCTGGCCAGTTCAGCTGAATGGTGGCCTTCTTGGTCGCAGGCAAAGTTCGTTAGATTCCCTCTGGTTCCTGCCTCGATTTTATCCTGCCTGCTGGCACAGGCACAAGGCCAGCCCAGGGAGAGGTTCAGCTAGGGTCCCACTTCATACAGGGTGGGAGTCCTGGGCCCCCTGGGGTACCTAGAAGTGTGTTCAGGCCTCAGCCTCCACCCAGGGCCCTGGGATTCTCTCTAGCGTTTGAGTGGAGTCAGCTGCTCACGGAGAACGCCCTATAGCTGGTGGGCAGCAAGAAAAAGGTTCAGACTATCCAAAGGGGGAATAAATTGGCCAGGAAGCGTACATCCAGAAATCCTTCACAATAATTTCAGCCGAGTCCTATGAAATAGAAAGAAGACATGGAAAGTCCCTTCAAGTGCCTCATCCAGGCGGGAACCACTTTGTAGCCTTGGGGAGACCATCCTTGGAGACATCTGTCTAGTTATTGGCGTCATGACAGCCCACGCGCCAGGTACTGCTCTCAGCACGGCCTTTGATTTAATCCTTAGAACAGCTTTATGAAGGAAATCGCGGTCCCCCCCCACCATTGTACAGGACAAACGACACAGGCATGGGGGGGGTGGTGGTTGTGCAGACTGTCAGAATCAACACAGTGAGAGAAGTGTCTTCACTGCGCTTTTTGATATCACTTAGGCATTTGGACTCCTCTTTGCTTTTTGAGCTTTTTTGGTTTTGATTCAATATGTTTGGGGCAACTTTTCATTTCACCCTCCTGCCCGTAGCGTTCCATCCTGTGAGTGTGCTCTCCTTCATAAGCCCAACTTATTATGAGTAGGCAAGTGTTTCCAGGTTGTTGGGTTTTGCCTCTTAACAGATTACCATCTTTCTAGGCGGATCCTTGCTTATCCTGACTACCTACTTAGAATAAATTTCCAGAAGCAGAAATGCTGGCTCAGATAAAATGGCATCTGATGCAAATGCAAGCTCTGACACTTCCCCTGGGCCAGGGAGTTGCCCAGTCTCTGGAGGACAAAGATAAGTCCTTTGTATTTAATGTGTTGAGTTTCTAAGAGACCATTTCATATTTCCCACCTGCCGGTTAGAACTTCTTTTTCATTTTGCTCTTGCAATGATGCATTTTAAAGAGGTTTTTAGCAGCTGGTGACACTGTCCTTTGCCAGGTGTCATGTGTGATTTCTGCCTCGTTTCAGCTGTGTGTGCACCGTTTCTGGTCTTGTGCTCAGGAAGACCTTTTCTCTAAGATTGGCGTGCTGTTCCGGGTTATTTTCCAGGCGTGCTTTTGCTTTCCTTGTTAGTGGGAGATGTGGCCTCCCTGGAGTATGTTGGGGCGAACAGAGTTGGGGGGACGGGGGCTGGCAGCGGGTTGGTGCCAGTTGGCCAACAATTTCCCTGTCTGATTTAAAGGCCCAGTCCTTCTGAGAGAGGGCTGGGGGTGGGGGTGGGGGTGGGGGGGAACATGGAAGGTGAGCTGTCAACAGAATCTCTCAGGACACGATGCGCATATTTAAGGCCCCAGAAGGTTTGAATTCAGTGACAGGCGCCATCCAGTCCTCCCATACAGAACCCGGAACCTCGCCTTCTCTGCCGCTCATGGGGACCATTTACAGTCGTGGCCACAGATTGACCCCAAAGCAAGCCTCCTCAAATATCAAAACATTCATGTCATCTAAGCGCTGTCGTCTGTCCTCATTGTGATTAAAAACTAGACGTCGGTAACTGGAAAGGCGCCCCCACCCCCGTGGAGTGTAATATACACAGGCACTTCTCAGTCACGCGTGGGCACACGAAGGGAAGAATGGGAAAATTCTGAAAATGCTGACCCCCAAACGAGGGGAGGCTAGCGTTCGGCCTTCCTAGCGCAACACTGAGCGGAGATTACAATTGAGCAGCTTTACTTGGGAACTTGGGGTTGCCCGGCCACGAGCCTAGATAAGGCCTTTCCCAAACAGACTCGGGAGAAATGGAAACCCAGCCAGTCGACGATCCCCATTTCCTGTGCTCCGTGTGTTGGCAGCGAAGCCCTTGCCAGGGACAAATCAGGTCAACCTGTGTCATTAAACAGCCGTGGCCACTCTCAGAGGACTGGGTCTGGAACCTGCCACTGAGCCTGAATGCCCAGAGGATTCCTCATGCTGCCATCCCCTTGTGACTCGTCACTGGTGCGTGCGTGTGCCTGTGTGAAGAGTGTGGGGGGTGGGGGGTCAGGCAGAGGACTTTCTGGCCGGCCCTCCTCGGGCTTCTGAGTTAGGCAAGTGAGCCTGTTTCTGTGTGTGCGCTGTCCTCTTTGAGAACTCAGCTGAAAATTAAAGTGGAGATGATTGTCTCTGAAAAAATGAATACTGGGCTGAGCCCCGGTGGTGTAAGCGGTTGAGTGCGGGGCTGCGGCCCGCGGGTTTGGCGGCTCAAATCCAGTGGCGGCTCTCAGGAACAGTGTTGGGTAGCTCCCACGACCACCAGAGGCAGTGATGCCCCCCCAAAACAAAGAAAATAGCAACGAAAAAATGGATACTAAGACCCGCTCCCAGATTTTTCTGCGAATGCCCCGCCCAGGAGTAAAGGTGAGGGGGAGACGGTGGTGGTGTCTGTGGCCATTTCCTAATCTGAGACGGCCATCCGGCACCCTGTGGTCCATCCCTCTAAAAAGAACGCTTTGCCATTGCTTCCAGGGTTTTGCGGCCCCCCGGAGGTGGCTCCAACTTCTCCTTAGGCTTTGATGAACCAGCAGAGCAGCCTGTGCGGAGGAACAAAATGGCCTCCAACATCTTTGGGACGTCCGAAGAAAGCTCCCCTTCCTGGACCAAGTCCACAGGTATCGCTTCCATCTGTCGTCAGACCCCCTCCTGCCCAGACTCACGGCGGCCCCACTGCAGCAGCAGAAGGCTCTGCCCCCTGCCCCCTCTCCCTTGTTCAGAGTAAGCCCATGGTGCAGCAGCCACCGTGTCAGTCCGTCTCCTGGAAGCGCTCCTGTGCCCCCCACTGACCTACCTTACCGAGCATGATGATGTCCTTGTCCAGGGAAGGTCCCTTTAGATGCACCCCAAGTCTGAAGAGGAAGTCAGGCCATCCATGTGTCTAAGAAGCATCCTGGCTGTACTTCCGTCTGTCCGTCCCTCCGTCCCTCCATGGTACTTTCCTTCGTCTTTGCCGGCACCGTGACTCCCATGGGCCGGTCTGCAATCCCCTTCCTCCGTCACTGTCCCCCGTGCACGTGCCCACGAAGCAAGTGGAAATAGCTTGGCGTGGGTCAGGCGCACCGGCGTCCTCCCAGGGGACCCGGCTCCTCCTACCTTGCTTCGCCTTGGTAAAAGTAGAGTCCAGGCCTTTCTCCTCAGGGTCAAGGCTGGGACACAGGCAGGGGCCTCGGCAGCGTCTGAGTGACAAGTACAAGGCAGAGTGAGCCCGTTGTCCAGCCTCCCCCTCTCGACTGTTGCCAGGTCCTTGGGAGGCCGGGAGGGCAGTTCAAACCCGGCCCCCTCCCTGCTGTGGCTTAGAAGAAAGACACAGGTCTTTCTGTGTCTACCCAGAGGGCATGCATTCTGTCCCACGTGGGGGGTCACCGTGAGTGGAAATAACCTGGGCAGCAGTGAGTGGGCTGGCTGTGTGTGTGTGTGAGAAGAGTGTGTGTGACGTCTCAGTGACACCTCAGTGAGGCCTGACCTCGCTTTGTGATCCGAGACCCGCGCAGAACGTCAGCTTCTCGAGAACCCGGCCCGCTCCTCTGTGGCGGCGGTGTCTCCCCAACGGGCTCTTCTGTCTCCTAGGTGCCAAGTCCGGCGATGGCAGGGAAGCCCCGGCGCCCTCGCCGCCCCAGACGAGGAGCTCTTCAGACACAAACCCCGGGGACTGTTTCGACCTGAAGGTCAGTGTGACCCTGGGAGAAGGACCGGCAGTGACAACGCCTTAGAAACTGCACTTCTTCATGTTTTACCAAAGGCTTCAGCTGGAGGGCTGGCTTTTCACAGAGATGATTTGGAAAGGGATGGGGGACTGAGAGCCGTGGAGGAGGAGGGAAGTCAGAAATGTTGCGTGAACATGACCTTGACCTGCACTGCAAGCACTCATCCATCTCCCCACCCCCCAGGGTCTGTTTCTCTGCATGCGCTCCCTTCCTGGGTCTCCTGGGTCTGAGCTCCAGGGCCGGTGGTTACATATTAGGCGGCTAACTGCAAGGTTCGAGGATCGAAACTGCCCGCCTCACCGCGGGAGACTTTCTCAGAAAGCCCTAGAGAGCGGTTCTCACTTGTCCTTCCGGGCCGCCTGTCCACCCGCTCACTCGCTCGCTGTGTGGCAGCACGGGCTCCATGGCAGGGCGTGGGGTGTGGGGGCCTCGTGCTCAGAGTGAGGCTGACCTGGTCGCACAGCGGCTCGGTCTATCATTGTCTCAAATTGAAGACAGGTTGCTTTTCTTAAGGGGGCGTGACCCTGAACCTGACTGCATCAACATTAAATTCCAGCCCCCAACCTGTTGCCCCAAGCCCCAGACTACCACTGTTGATACAGACTGTGGTGACCCTACGTAGGCTTTCTCTCTAGTGGATTCCCTCGTGTTTCTCCCCGAGATCGGCTGGCGGCCTTGAACTGCCCACCCCGTGGTCAGCAGCCCACCATGTATACCCTGGCCCCAAGATCGGCACTCTCTGAACCTCTCTCCCGCCAGGAGCAGCCGGTGTTTATGGGATGGCTGACTGGGAGGTGTTAGCAGCCCAGCTCGTGGCCAGGCACCCTCCCCAGCGAGTCTGTCGTCACAGCACACCGTCGTGTCCTTTAACCAGGAAAGATGGTGGGTCCCAAGCACTGTGCGCTCTGCAGACAGACCTGTGGATGTGAGAGCGGAGAGGACGGCGGTTACGGGCGTGCGTGGAGGAGGGGCCACCTAAGACAGGAGGGCCGGGAGGGCTGGCCATTCTGTCCATGTCGCTGAACGGTGCCCGCAGAAGCCCGAGTTGGTGCCTGCACCTT
The DNA here is from genome assembly GCA_004026705.1 of Nesogale talazaci. Taxonomy (NCBI): domain Eukaryota; kingdom Metazoa; phylum Chordata; class Mammalia; order Afrosoricida; family Tenrecidae; genus Nesogale; species Nesogale talazaci. The sequence continues at coordinate 18,996 of PVJH01026828.1, forward strand.
GTTCTCAACATCAGGAAAATAGAGCGTGTGTTTAAGACACAGAACTCCCCCCCTGGCTCGAATGTTGCTTCCTGCCACTGTGGTTATTTGTAGATTGCAGAACCAAAGCCCAAGCAAACCTTTCTCTTATGTTTTCTTGCAGGGAGAAGGCGATATTCACGGTGAGTGGATCAGAGGACAGAACGTCCGCTCTGTCCTGTCGGGGCTTTAGCGCCGCCCTGACCCCAGTGGTTTGGAACCCTGCCCCAGAGAGGGGGATGGGAGGGAGGGGGGGAGCAGGGCCCCACTTTCCGCCTCCTGAGGGAGACAGTTACCGTTTGTGCACAATTGAAGCCCAAAGACAGGAGGGCTCCTCAGAGATCAGGGACTGAGTCCAGTTGGTGTTTGTCAGCGCTCCTGAAAACTTGCGACTCCCGCCGCAGCTCAGCCTTTCCAGCTCCATCGTAGCCTTTAATTTAGAGTTTTTATACCATGCTGCTCACTCCCGAGACGTCAGCTCCCGAATGATAGCTTGGAGGCCGAGAGATGGCCGGTGAGCCGGCCTGTTACCAATTACGTGGGGGGAATGAGCTGTAATCACCGACTCCGTTGTTTGAAATCTTTGAAGTATTATTGGCCTTTCTGTAACGAGGGCCGTGGAAGAGCGGGAGGGGGGAGGTGTGGGGTGGGGGTGGGTTAGGGACACACCCAGCACAGGTGTGCGGGAAGAGCAGGTGGGGCAGGGGCAGCCTCAGGCGCGCTGCTGCGGCTGGAAGGGGGACCCAGATTCACACCCCACCCCCCCCACCCCCCCACTCCCTGGTTTTCCACAAGCTCCAAATAGTTGACAAGGGCCGGCTTTGCTCCAGCATTTGTGAAGGGCTGGTTCTGGAAAGAAACTTGCCATCGATTGACTGTGTCGAATAGGAAGCTGGCGGCCTGTTGAGGGGGAAGCGTTTCGCTGCGAAGTGGGTCTTTCGGACCCCCCCAGCCACTCTGCGCGCTGTTCCCAGGAGCGCCTCAGGAACCCCCTGCCCAGGCCCTGCCGGCCTAATCGCCTTCTCAGCAGGCTTGGGTTTCCTTTGACCGCGCATCAGCCAGGAGCGTAGGCCTGCAGGGAGTCCTGGTCCTGCGAGCAGCCTTGAGCGGGACAGTGAATTCCCCAGAAGGTGACTGAGAACTTTCGCCTAGTTTAAAGAAAGACAGGAAGAACGGTCCAGCGGGTCTCCAGGCAGTGAGGCCATCGGCCATCTCCATCTTTCCTACCAAGTGGCTGACAGGTCGGAGCCCGCCCCCGCCTTTCTGTTCCCAGCTAAGCGCTTAACTGCTGTGCCACCAGCACCCCTCCTTTTTTTTTTTTTTTATTGCTACAGAGTGTAGAATTGCGTGAGTGCTCCCCCCTGAAATGAGCCACTCTCAGGTGTCCTGCACAAGTTCTGGAAAACAATGTCTCCCTGAATGGAAACAGTGTCCTTAGTCTCCCTGAATGGTAACGGCCTCTCCGGACCAGTGCCCTCTGCCGCAGGCTCTCCCGGGAACCAGCACGCCGACCTGCCCATGAGCGTCCCAGTCCTTCCTTTTCCTCTTTTTTTCTTTTTTTTTGTTTGTTTGTTTGTGGCATTACTGCCCTGGTGGGAGTAGGAAGCCCATTCTTGCGCTGCTGCTGGATTGGAACCGCCAACCCTGTGGGCTGTAGTCCCGCACACCACTACCCCATCGGGGCTCAGCCCCCTTTTCCTCTTGTTAACAGCCAGCACCTGGTGTTCCCATGGCTCATTTTTCAGAGGCGGGAGCCCGTTCCAGGTGGAGCTGGTGGCTTCAAGGCCAATCCAGTTCCGCTGGGAAGTTCACTCTCAAACAGGCCGAGGAGATGACATAAAGGGCCCTTTTTGCCTAGATGCTCTGGGCAGGTCACATGGGCTGGTCTCTAAACCACACCCACGTACCCCCAGCTCCCTGCCATCCTGTCCCTGTGCATTCTTAAGGCCCAGTAGGCCAGAGTAGAACTGCCAGTGGGCATTGGTGATCTTTAGAGACATGATGTTCTGTTGGTGAGTCCCGCTCCTCGGCTTCCACCCTCAGAGAGGGGTGTGTGTGGGGTTAGCCCTTCCCACACCAGGGCTCCCGAGTGGACCCTCTCCTACTGCTCCCCTGGGCCATCTCACAGAAGTGTGGCCCCGATTGGGGCGGGTGTTGTGTGTCAATCCAGTCTGGGCCGGGTAGAATTCTGGACATGGCTCTAGGGGAAAAGCTCTGTCTGCCCTAGGGACAACCCTTATCCGACATCTTGCATTTTTTCCAGCCCCTCCTTGGACTTCCCCACCCCCTGCCCCCACACCTTGTCCTTGTTTTCTTGGCCTAAACCACTGTTTTTAAATATCAAAAGTGGGTAGATTTGACACTCCCTACCCTGATCAAACCCTGTCCCCACATCAAGTCACCAGGGGATTCCAAGCACCCAGTTGACTGGGGGGGGGGGGGCGTCCTCCACTCAGCTCTGCAGGAGGCCTCTGTGAGCCCGACTATAGCCCGCCCTGCCCTCATGCGGTCTCCCTGTGTCCCGAGCATTGGTCCCAGCACGATGGAATCCTGATCGCTCCAGCCTTTTCTCCCCTTACCATGATGGCTCCTAATGTGTGCAGTAGGATAGAAATACTTTTTTAAGGGCCCAGTTTTTTCCCTAAGTGTTATTTCTTTTGTTTAGAATATCATAAAGGGCTGAGCCCCGGTGGTGTAAGTGGTTCAGTGCAGGACTGCAGCCCGCAGGCGTGGCGGTTCAAATCCAGTGGCAGCTCTCAGCTCTCAGGAACGGCACTGCGTAGCGCCCACGACCGCCAGAGGCAGTGATGCCCAACAACAGAAAAACAGTAGAATATCATAAATACAGCAAAACAGAGACCAGCGGCCTCCACGCACGCACTCGGTTCAGGGGCCTCGATGGCCTTCTTCCAGTCCGACAACCACTCGCTGCCACCTTTTTACTCCCTAAGCACACTTAGGATGACTTTGGAGAAGGGTCCTTTGTTTAAAGATGACCTCCGGGCAGTGGTTTCTAGGCTTCATCAGCCCTCCAGGGCTCCGGGAAGTCCAGAGTCCACTGGAATGTGGAAGCCCGACTTTCAGAGCTGGGTCTCTTCCTTTGGTCTGGGTCAGTGCTCCGTCATGGTGGCCGGGCTCTCTGCAGACAGACTCCACCAGGAGGCTTGGGGCCTGCCGACTTGGGTTAGCTCCTTACCAGTTGCTCGGGGTCTGCTCTAGCGTGGCAGAGCCTCATCCGAGTTTTCCTGAAGCGGATCGCCAGGCCTTTCTTCTGACACCCCTGGGTGGACTCAGAGCTCCGCTGGTCACGTGCCTGACCCTCTGCACCGTCCAGGGACTCCTGAGTCTCCCTCGGGTGGGGAGGGGGAATGTGTGGTTAATTGTCTTTGGAGCACAGCGCCACCCCACTGCTGAGTATAGGACAATACAAGGTCAAGGGGCCCAGAAGCATTGTAGGGGCCTGACACTGACCAGGAAGCGCCAGGCAGTCAGTGCCCCTCCCAAGACTGACGACCGCAGGACCTGCCCGGTGGGCCCCGGCAATGGGGAGCTGGGTGAAGCAGGGGCGAGGGCCACCTGTGCCCATCTCGTCTGACCCATCAGCAGAAATGGCACAACTAGAATCGATTTGTTAACTGGTGGAATGTATGGGCCAGATTATTTGTTTTTTAACGTGGAGTGTGGTGTCTTTTGCCTGGCGGGGGCTCTGTATGTACGATGAAGTGCACTGCATCTTGGGGTGATCTGGGGACACACTCGCAGCCCCAGCGGTTGGTTGAGTGCTGGGCTCCAAGCAGCTCTTGGGTGGGGGGGGTGGGGGGGTGGCAGCCTGACAGATCTCTGCCTTGGAAGCCCCGTGAGGTGCCTGTAGTCTGCCTTTTCCAGCCACCGGGAGACTCCCAGCTTATCTGCCTCTTAAAAATTTTTTTTTTTGGGGGGGGGAAGGCATCACTGCCCTCTGGTGGTGGGAGTAGGAGGCCCAGCCTTTGCTCCTATGGAGCTGGAATTGAACCTCCATCCCAGTGGGCCGCAGTCCTGCACATAACCACTACGCCATCGGGGCTCAGCCCCGCCTCTTAAAACTTTTAGCAATCATTTTACTGGGGGCTCTTACAGCTCTTAAACACAACCCATTCACCCATCCATGCTGTGTCAAGCACATCTGTACACCTGTTGCCTTCATCGTTCTCAAAACACTTGCTTTCTACTTGAGTCCTTGGGCTCCTCATTTCCCCCTTCCCCCTCCCTTCTCTCGTGACCTCTTGATAATGTCAAATTTTTTTCTTTTCAACTTTTTTTTTTTTAATTGCGATTTGGGAAAATTTGGCAGACATTTCTGTAGGCCTCCGTCCCCTAGACTTCTGGGAACAAGGGATTTGACTCTAGCCCGTGTTACCTCTGAGGGGCTCGAAAGAACAAAGTTGTCCTCGGGGTGGGAAGGAGCTCTGGGAGCGGGGTGCTTCCACGCTGGGCTGCCAGGGGCTCCCTGGGGAAAGAAGGGACTGTCCACTCCGCTTAGCAGCTAGTCGACTGGGACTCGGTGGGGGGAGGTTGGGTTTGTTGGTTTTCTGTGGGTCTGGGGTGAGCCTGTACGATCAGATGTGTTTGAAGCCGATGTGACCAGGAAAGCTGCCCTCAGCGGGGAGTGGAGGTGGTCTGCGTGGGTGGGGTGGCAGTGGGCATGGAAGGGCCCCCCCGGAGTCCCTATCTAAGTAGTGTCATGGAGAAGAGCTCACACAGGAGCGGGCGGATAGGTGCACATGTTAACCAGCCACGGGGAAGGCCAGGGCTCTCCACGGCTGCTCTGTCAGAGGTTAACCCTCAGGCCTTTCTTGCTCAGCGGCCAGCTAGCCGCATACTGACACCCCCACCCCCGGGCTGGCAAGGAGGGCTGCCCCTGTCTTCCTCCCACCCCCCTCTGTTTCCCTCCTCCCGCCAGCAGTCCCACCCTGTTGCTTGTTTTCCGTGACTCTAGAAAACATGGAGCCAGACCTGTCCGCCAGCCTGGGCCCGAGCGAGGAGAAGCCCGTGCCTGCTGCCCCCGTGCCCAGCCCCGTCGCGCCGGCACCCGTGCCGTCCAGGAGAAACCCGCCGGGCGGCAAGTCCAGCCTGGTCCTGGGCTGAGCGCGCGCCTGCCCGCGGCCCTGTCTGTGTGCCCTCCATATGCGTGTGAGCTGCACGAGTTGAGCCTGATTGTACGTCTTTTGGATTCGTTTCATTAAAAAAGAAGCACTTTATGCCTTGCTGTCTTTCTAGTGTGATCGTCTCGGAACGTCTCCCCCTCCGGCTCCGGTTCCCCTGGGTCTGTGGGCCAGGGCACGTGTGTTCTGGAAGGGGCTGTGAGGGAAGGCTTTGGGGCCCCGAGTGCCTTCTGCGGGCCTGGTGTGTGGGGGGGAAGCTTTTGTTCTGCGGCTTCTTACATTTATCCTCCTCTTTCAGCTTTACCAAGCAGTAACGGGGCAGGCCACGGGCACCACCCCTCCCGACGCCCCCCAGAAGTGTCCCTAACCTCCCGTGTCCTTTGCCAGACAGCTCTCCTCCCACTGCCACCGGATGGGACAAAGCACCCTCAGCCTTTGTCGCCTGCAGAGCAAAGAAACTGCCCTGCCTCTGAACCTTAAGAAGAGGGCCACGTTGGTGAGCAGTGCCTGGTGCCCTCTGGCAGAGGGAGGCGTAGGTGGCACTGTCACAGGACAGTGCAGACCCGGGCTGGAGTGACCAGTGACACGGAGTGGGGTCTCCTCAGGGGGCCGAGTTGCTCCTGTAACTCTGCTGGGTGCCGGGCCCCTTAGGCACACTGTCCCGGACAGTCAATTCAGGTGAACAGCACACACACTTTGAAACCTTCCTGCGAATGAAGGTGGCCTTTTACGTAGCCCAGCATGGTTTTTGCGTTCAACACCTCCTCGTATCAAACGTTGGTCCCGTCCCTCTTGTAGGATGTTCTAGCCGCTTGTGTAATTTCCCCCTTGCCCGGAGCCCCGGTCGAGTAGTGACCTGCGCTGTGATCTGCAAGGTCAGCAGTTCGAAACCACTGTCCACTCCATGCCTTGCTACCCTTGCCAAGAGTCAGTCTCGGGAACTGCCAGGAGCAGATTCACCTGTGCGGCAGGGGCCTGTGAGTTGTCCTTGACTCCGTGGCAGTGAATTTGAAACTCTTTTGTTGTTGCTGAGTTACTGTTTGTTTCTGCCGACTGCTGCCCACTGATTTGAGGAATCATTTAAATGTAGACCATTGAAAGCCTACTGAGAGGGAAGTTTTTCCCTGGAGAAGATTCCCTCAGGAAAATGGGGGTGAGTTTGAAAGTACCCAACTTATAATTAACTCTTGAGATCCGGGGTAATAAAATCACAGGGATCATAAGGATAAGTGCTAGCTGTGGGGAATTAATCGCCACTGTGTTTTATGGCTTCTACCACTTACCCTTTCTGTTGGGCCATTCGCTTCCCAGCGTCCGGTCCTCCCCGCTGCTTAAGAGACCCTGGCGGTGCAGTGACTTGAGCCCTCTGCTGCTAACCCAGACGCTGGCCCTTCACACCTACCAGCCGCTCTGCAGGAGAAAGGGGTCCCTGTTGCCCTAAAGAATACAGCTACCTGCGGCCCACTGGGACGGAGGTTCAATTCCAGCAGTGGGGCTGGGCCTCCTACTCCCACCACCGGAGAGCAGTGATGCCCCCCCCCCAAAAAAAAAAAAAAAGAATACAGCTACTCAACTCTTGGGCACAGCTCAGTCAGTCAGAACCATCTTGCCAGCATTGGGGTGGGTTGGCTTTTGACCCCCCCACCCCTCTGTGGGGTGTTTGGTCATAGTGGATGGTCCAAGAGCACCCCCCAAAGGGAAAAAGGGATGAGGTTATTAGGGAATGATAACAAATCAGCCGAGGTACAGCTGAAAAGTTCTAGATCAAGGTGCGGTATTAGAAGTCTAAGGTGGGAAGGAAGGCCTGGTGCTTTGTCTTAGCAGTCTGCACCTCAGCTCCCCAACAGAACTCTGAACTGGGTCACCTCCAGGATGTAGATTACTTCCAGGAGAGTGTACATACGATCACCGCCTTTCCAGAAATGATTGGGCCTGCTCTGCGCCAAGGTCAAGGAGAGTGTCAGGGTGCGAGGGTTTTGCGTTCTCTGAGTGGGCAGGCGGCATTTGTCAACTGCAGAAGCAATGGTCCTACAGGATGGACCCCTGACCCCTGGTTTCATTGGCCTGAGTCAGTCCCTGCTGTGAGCCTTCGGAAGGATGGGATTCTGCCCCAAAATAAAAAAAATAAATTAAAAAAAAAGATCCTGGTCACTGTCGTTACCCATGCACTCCAAGCAGGTGACATGGATCAGAGCTGTTCACTTAATGAAAGCGCTATCGCTCGACGTGAGAGATGGGGACCAACGGTCCTAAAGGAAGTAGAGTCGTAAGAAACTCAGGATGGAATTCATGGCTTGGAGAGTTAGGATGCTGTTTCAGAAGACGACGACTTGACTATCTTTGAATAAATGTAGGTTGTTGTAGCGTACTTAAACACATTCCCTGATAATAAGCTCTAAGGGGTCTTCTTGAGAAAAAATAAATAAGACCCTGTCTTATTTCCGGGGAAACACAGTAACAGGAAGGGGATAAGCTAGGGGTGCATACATAAAAGGAAGGGGAGGGACTACGGATAATACATGTGACAAGAAGGGCAGGCCCTAGATTCCTCCTGGTGGTGGCTGACCTCGGTCATCTTTGCGTGGACTTGACTCCCTGGACTCTCCTGTAGGGAAATAATGTACCACTATCCTTATCAGAAGGGAGCGGGCCTTATTTAAGGTGGGACAGACTCTACAGTCTGACTGATGCTCAGGGAGAATAACTTGTGTTTTTTTGTTTGTTTGTTTTGTTTTTTTGGGGGGGGCATCACTGCCCTCAGGTGGTGGGAGTAGGAGGCCCAGCCTTTGCTCCGTGGAGCTGAAATTGAACTTCCATCCCAGTGCACAACCCGCGCACAACCACTACACCACCGGGGCTCAGCCCAGGAGAGTAACTTCTGACCTACTTTTCTTGACCTCCAAGTATACAGTCATTTGCCATGTGTAGCAGCAACCGAGTTTGGCATATATGCCGGGGAGACAACTTGGGAGATATCTGTTTCCCATGGGCATCAAAGAACAAAAAAAAAAAACATATCACTGTGAATGAGGGAGTGGGGACCCAAAGCCCATCTGTAGGCAGCTGGACATCCTCTTACAGAAGTGTTGTGGGGAGGAGATGAGCCAGTCAGCGTGCAGTGTAGCAATGATGAAACATACAACTTCCTCTAGGTCTTTTATTAGGATTATTTTTATTTTTAGTATTATTATTTTTTATTTTTTAGGCATCACTGCCCTCTGGTGGTGGGAGTAGGAGGCCCAGCCTTGCTGCTGGATTTGAACCTTCAACCCAGTGGGCCGCAGTCCTGCGCACAACCACTCCTGCGCACAACCACTACGCCACCGGGGCTCAGCCCTTCCTCTAGTTCTTGAATGGTTTAATTCCCCCCACTCCCACTCTCATGATCTCAATTCCACCTTACCAATCGGCTAGATCAGAAGATGCACGCTGGTACAGATGGCATTAGGTAGCTAGCATAGGGAAAAGGGGGTCCATCGTGGTTGGGGGATTGGCCAGGAAAGGGTGGTATACAGAGGTCCAGGCTTCCGGCCAGGAGGGTTGCACCTGGGTTGGCTCACCTAGGACAGGTGAACTCAATTCAGCCAATGGGGTTGGCGGGGTCATCAACCACACATCCCCGCCAAAGGACTGGAAAGGCAGGAGCCTGGGGCTTGATCTCCTGACTTTTCTCCAGCAGCTTCTCAGCAGAGGAGGGTGAGGGACTCTGTGGGTGCCTGTGTGAACCTGAAACTTCTTTCATAAAACTCGCTTGGACCACAAACCAGGCTTCGACGTCAATTCTTTCGCCCCTGGAACCAAGGACCGAGGTATAGATCTCTTCTCGAGAAACCCAACAATAGGAATTGGTAACACGAATTCAGGACAGACGAATCCTTCGGACCCATGGTGAGAGTGGCCATACCAGGAGGGTGGAGGGAAGGTGGGTTAGAAAGAAGGAACCCCGATCACAAGGATCTACACATAACCCCCTCCCTGGGGATGGACAACAGAAACGTGGGTGAAGGGAGACGTCGGACCGTGTAAAACATGACAAAATAATATTTGTAAATTATCAAGGGCTCATCAGGGAGGGGCATGGGGAGATAGGGGGAAATGGACCTGATACCAAGGGCTCAAGTAGAAAGCAAATGTTTTGAGGGCAACAAATGTACAAGTGTGTCTGACACCATGAATGGATGGATGAATGGATGGATGGATGGATGGTGTTAGGAGTCCCCCATAAAATGATTTTTTAAAAAGAGACAAGATTGACATCGTCAAGGATTTCATCTTACTTGGATCCACATCCAGTGCTCATGGAAGCAGCAGTTAAGAAATTAAATGCAGTTAATGCACTGGGCCAACCGGCTGCAAAGGTCTCTGTAAAGTGTGAAGGAGCCAAGAGCCCACCTTATGGACTAAGGCCAGCCCGGTGTCTCCGGTCGCCTCATCTGCCTGGGGAAACTGGACCAGCAGTAAGAAAGTCCAGAGAAGGATGGATGCCACTGAAGGATCCTCAAAGTACCAGGGATAGACAGGGGTCCTTTTGGGTGACGGGAAAGAGCATATCCAATGAGGCGGGGGTGGGGGGGACTGAGCAGAGAGCAGCCATTGGGAGGTGTGACAAGTTATGGAATGCAGAAGACGACCTGATCATAAAGCCTCACCTAGATCTCATGCAAAAGAAAGTACCACTGCGGCCGGGGGAATGGGCAAGAAGAAGTACAAGTGAAGTGCTCCTTGGAGACGAGGCTGCGGCCTCTGTAGATGGATGGGGTGCGGCGACTGTGCCCACACTGTGAGCACTTGTGCCCTCAGTCAGAAGCGACTGGAGGGCAGAAGCCCACACCGCCCGTGGTCTGTGCTGCAGGACTCACAGCCAGGCTCCCCTCAAGAGCAGGCTGCCAGTCTGCTTCAAACCCAGGTGCACCTGGTTGGCCGCGTCGGGGGCACTCAGGACGCATGGGCCACCTGGCACCGCCACATAGGCCTCCTGCAGAACAGAGGGTGGCTCAGCTTTTGCTTAGGCTGGGGGAGTGCTTCCGCCGTCGCATCACAGGCCGGTGAGGCCCAGGGAGAAGCGCTCTCCGTAACCCACTTGGCAGTACCAGGCTGGGTTTGCGTTTCTCACTTGCAGGACCCGCTTCCCTTGGGCAATCAGGCGGCACCAGAACGCTGGCAAGCAGCAGCAGCTCCACCTGGCCGCACGCAGAGGCGCTGGGGTGCGGGGCGCGCGCGGCCGAGCAGGGATCCGGCCAGAGCCCCGCGCCGAGGAGAGCGGGGGGCCCCACGCGGACCAGCCGGGTGTCATGCGGCTGGGCAGGGCCTCCTGCGGACGAGCGGGGACCGCAGACCGTCCAGGCGCTGGCCCCGCCCCGCCACTCCGGAAG
>PVJH01026829.1:0-29522 GCA_004026705.1 Nesogale talazaci
CCTTGTGGCCATCGCTGACCCTGCACACACATCTGCATAACAAACAGCACATGGAAAAGAACCCCCAAAATTGAGGAACTCAGCCTAAAACAAAGCAAAAGGCACGTGCTGTCTACAGAAACCCAATACAGGAAAAGCTAAAATTTCCCTCTGAGAGCTGTTGTTGATTAAGAAATCCATCTTTAAAAGCTAAACATGGGCTGGGCCCCAGTAGCATAGTGGTTGTGTGTGAGACTGCGGCCCACAGGGTTGGGGTTCAAATCCAGCAGCAGCTCTCCAGGAGCAAGGCTGGGCTTCCTACTCCCACCAGGGCAGTGATGCCACAAAACAAAACAAAATGAAAAAGTGCTAAGCATGAGACACGTGAACAGATAAAACAGATCTGGTAGCACACGATGCTCTCACAGGAGGGAAAAACGCAAATCAAAATGTGAAAGGACCATGGGCCAAGCCAACTAGAGGGGGGCTTCAGAGACCATGGCCCTGGAACAGGCACAAACCCTCCCCCAAAAATGTTTGTTGTTGTTGCCATTGTGGATACCCAAGTTCGTGGCAACCCCATGTGCAGAGAATGACTGTCCCTTACAGTTTTTTTAACTGTGCTCTTTCTACTGGTGCCGGCACAGGCCTTTCTTTCACAGACCACGATGGGTAGATTGGACCCTCCAATCTTGAGGCTAATAGTCCAGTGCACATAATCCACACAGCCCAAACCCAGTGCACAGAGAGGCCATGACTCTGCACTCACCTCTCAGCATGGCAGCAGGAGTCACTCAAGTACCAGTGAGGGGAGTGTGTCGCTCAAGTACCAATGGGGGGAGCGTGGCAGCTGCTGGTTTAGAAGGAATCCAACACTGCCCAGGCAAGTCCTACTCTCTCTGTCTTAGTCTAGGGTCGATGAGAGAAACAAATCCATAGAAACTATATGTGTATGAGAGAGAGTTTTAAATACAGGGTAACTGTACATTAAAACAGCATCCTAACCCAATCCATCTAAGCCCATAAGTCCGATATTAGTCCATATGTCTGATATCAGCCTATAAACTCCTCTTCACACTCATACAATACATACAATGACGACAAATGGAGGACAATCACAGGCCAGCGGGTAGAAAGTCTTTGGACCCAGTGGCATTATAAGCATCTCAGTGCTGCCAGGGACCTCCACATAGCTCCTCCAGTTCCCAGGGCTGCATCAGGGTAGGTTCATGTGGTTTCTCCTCCAGGATGTCTCACAGGAAGTGAGAAGAGAAAGTTAGTCTCCCACCTACCTCCAAGGAGGAACTACCGGCATTCCCAGAATCATAAGGGGAAGGCAGTGGCCACACAGGGGCCTCATTGACTTTGACCAATTGACAGACTAGACTCTGCCCCTTCCCTCTTCATCCTTTCGAGTTCCAAACTGACACCAGATTATGTAACTACCACACCCTCCCACGGCTGACTGCGGGTGTGGTCTGCAGCATTGACATTAGCTGATTTTCAGAAGTAAGTCGCCAGAGTTTAGTTCCTACTTCCTTTCTCTGGAAGCTTTACAGAGATCCATCAGCATAGGCTGCCTTGGCAGATGGCTGGTGGATGCATGTAAGGCGTAAGCTAGGACCATCAAATAGGAGTTTCTCACATACAAGCTGGGAGTTCTACAACTCCCCCCACCCCCCGCCCACCCCCACTGCCTCCTGAGAAATGTGATGAATATGGTCCAATAGTTGGCACCTAGAGAGAACCCACTGACAAAGAAGATAGCATTTTGTACACAAGTGTCCGAGTGGCACTGGACACAGAGTCTTGAACTTTTGAGCGGAGAAGCACCTATAGCGCGTGTTATTCATAGAAATGAGATCAATACTCCCTCCCAAAATTGTACAAATCTCCTGTATGATTTGTTGCTGCATATCTCATTTCTGACTGTGTTTATATTTCTGTCCTTTCTTTGATCAGTTAGGCTAATGGCTTTGTGGATTTGTTCCAACAGCCTAATTATTGATTTTGTCCATCAATACTCGTTTTTTTCTGTCTTGTTTATTCGGCTTTATTGTTGCTGGCTTTCCTCATTTTCTTGGCCTCTTACTTTATTACATCGCTGAGATTTTCTATGCAAAGCTTAGCTCATGCTGTGTGTGTGTGTTTAATCTTTTTTCTAGTAACATAGAAATTTAGAATAATGAGTTTTCTAGTGTACTGTTTTGGTAATATTCTGTAAGTTTTGCTATATTGAACATATACATATGTATATTCATTCTTCTGGATTTTCTTCTAGACTTGACCAACTTTTAGTACAGTTTTTGCCCTTATAGAGGAGAGAGCTCCTAAAAATGGCACAGGTTATATTTGGGTCTAACTAAAGTGACCAGATTTTAAGCAGGACACCATTGATGGGGGTGGGGTGGGGGGGGTTTGATTAAAAATTTGGTCTATATGGAGCAAAAAAAATTCATAGAACGCAAAAATAGTCTTGTAGTAGATTTGTTTTAATTTTAAAACACCACGGGACATTGTTAAGTTGTTAAGAAATTGGGACACCTGGTCACCTTACACCTTCTCCTCCTCTTATCTGGGAATGTGGAAACACCAGAATGTTCTAGGGGAAATGGCGCTGCCTGGGGACCCAGGTGTCATCACTGCCTGAAATGACAGGTGTGTGGCCCTGAGAGTCCCACTCTGCCAGCAGGGAGTGTCCATGCCCTGAAAGCTATACAAAGTTAGGCTGCCTCCCAGGCCAGCCCAGGTATAATTCTGCTTTCCAAAAGAGCCAGTTGAAAAATGAGCTCTAAATACACAACCATCTACACCCTGTGTCTCCAGGGAGACTCTCTCCGTAGAGCACAGCCAACATTCTTGTCTTCCTTCTCAATTTTCGTTGTCAGCATCCCACCCACGGGCATCTGCGCCCCACCCTTAACATGGCTCCTGTCCGCCCCCACCGGCACCCCAGTCTCTCCTGCCTCTCCTCATGCCCATGTCAGTCATTTTTCTTCAAACCGAACATCCCAGGGTGGGTTTGCCTCTTGGACTGTCATGCAAAGGCTGGGATCCTCTCCACTGGGATGGAGGTGGAGGAAGAAAGAGGTTTGTCCTGTCCTGGTTCTCCTCCTGGTCATATCTATGTCATCCCAGCTGCTGACATCTTTGGGTGGCAGGCAGACAGGAAGGGGACCCAGCCAACCTGCCCTTCTCGAGGAATACTCAGGAGCCTAAGCCACCCTCCTCAGAGCCATCTGGTCATGCGTCTGCCCACCCCCCTCCCCGGGACCTGTGCCTGCACCAACCCCACTGCTTGGTCTACTCCACCCTTGGCTATTTCTGGCATGCCTTTCAGGTCCCAGCTCAAGAGAGAGCTCGTGTTTGAGAACATGCCATGTGCCAATCACTCCACTAAGTGCTTTAAAAGTATTATCCCACTGGTTGGAAAAACAACTCTTCCTGTCTACTCCACCGTGACCCATGGGGCCCTCGCGTGTCAGAGTAGAGCTGTGCTCTAGGGATTCTCAATGACTGAGTTTTGGAAGTTGATCACCAGGCCTTTCTTTTCAGACACTTGAACCTCGCACCTTCCAGCTAGCAGTGGAGCATTTTCACCACTTGAAGCCTCCAAGGCCTCTCTAACCATTGCAGATAGATTTTTTTTTAATCATTTTATTAGGGGCTCATACAACTCTCATCACAATCTTTACATCCATCCATTGTGTCAAGCACATTTGTACATCTGTTACCACCATCATTCTCAAAACATTTGCTTTCTGCTTGAGTCCTTGGTATCAGCTCCTCATTTTTCCCCTCCAACCCTGATTCCCCCCCTCACAAACCCTTGATAATTTATAGATTATTATTTTGTTGTATCTTATACTGTCCAACATCTCCCTTCACCCACTTTTTTTGTTGTCCACCTGGCGCCTCTCCCCCTCCCCCAGGGAGGGAGCTATATGTATATCCTTATTATCATTCCCCCTTTCTACCCCTGATTTCCTCCATCCTCCCAGTATTGCCACTCTCGCCACTGATCCTGAAGGAATCATCTGTCCTGGATTTCCTGTGTTTCCAGTTCCTATCTGTACCCGTGTACATCCTCTGGTCTAGCTGGATTTGTAAGGTAGAATTGGGATCATAATTGGGGGGGGGGGCATTTAAGAACTAAAGGAAAGTTGTATGCTTCATCATTGCTACACTGCACCCTGACTGGCCTGTCTCCTCCCCATGACCCTTCTGTAAGGGAATGTCCAGTTGCCTAAAGATGGCCTTTGGGTCCCCACTCCACACTCCCCCTCACTCACAATGATATGATTTTTTTGTTCTTTGATACCTGATCCCTTCACCACCTCATGATTACCCAGGCTTGGGTGCTTCTTCCATGTGGGCTTTGTTGCCTCTGAGCTGGATGGCCGCTTGTTTACCTGCAAGCCTTTAAGACCCCAGGCACTATATCTCTTAATAGCTGGGCACCATCAGCTTTCTTCACCACATTTGCTTATATACCTGCTTTATCTTCAGTGATCATGTCAGGAAGATGAGCATCATGGAATGCCAGCTTAAGAGAGCAAAGTGTTCTTGCATTAAGGGAGTACTTGATTAGAGGTGAGAGACAGATATTATTGTCCCCATTTCATAGAGGCACAAGAGATAGAGTGCAGAGAGATCAGCTCTCTCTCCAACAGTCCCTCAGCCTGCAGAACTGAACATAAATCCCGAGTTGCCTAGCCCCAGAGTCCACTCTCTCTGTGGCAGTTACATAATCTCCTGTCAACTCGAGTAAAGGGGTGAAGTCTCGCCTGTCAATCAGGTCATCTCAATGAGGTTTCTGTGTGGACATGGCCTTCTCCTGAGGATTCCGGGAACTCTTGTCTTCCTCCCTAAAGGGAGGACACATACTCTTTCTGCTTCACATTCCTGTGAACAAGCCAGATGGAGACACCCTGATGAAGCCAGAGCCCGAGGGCTAGAGGAGCCACATGGAGACCTGTCCCAGCCTTGAGATGCTTTCACTGCCACTGGATCCACAAGCCTTTCTACTCATAAGCCTGTGAGCTTCCTGCATTCAGCATCAATGCATGTACTGCATGAACCTAAAGAGGAATTTATGGACTAGCATCATACATATGGGCTTGGTCAGACTTGTGGGCTTGATCAGGACTGAGCTGGGATGTTTTCTTAACATGCAATTGTTCTTCATATAAAGTCCTTTATTATACACAAATGAGCGTCAATAAATTTATTTCTCTAGTTGACCTGGACTGACACACCCTCAAACATCCATTCTTCCTTTTTAGATGCCAGAGACTCCAGGTGGCCATCTCTGACTCCTGCCCTCCTCCAGCCCATTGGGGTCCATGCCTCCTCTGGCTACCACAGCCCACCCCGTGCTAAGCAATGGTCCCCTTATCTAGAAGCCTTCACCTCAAGTCCAGGACCTTTCAGAGAACAGGGAGTGGGTTTACCTTGTTTGCCGCTCTGGTTCTACCACTTAGCAAAAGGCTCTGGCTCACAAATTGCTCAAGAAATACTTGTTGGGTCAATAAGTAAATGGATGGATGGATGGACGGGTAAGTGGATGGGTGAGTGAATGCTAAGTGTTGGATACACAGAGATTGCTGAGCGACTGTGTCTACCCTCTGGGGACACTCAGCCTCCTAATGGAAAGACAGGCCAAGAGTAAGGAAGATTGCAGCTCTAGATAATGGGGCCAGGCAGTCCCCATCAGATAAGAGCTCTCCTGTGGACGCCGACCTGCCCTAGACCAAGACATCAATGCTGCTTCCCTCGGTGTCCTCCTTAAACATTAGAAACCAGATATAAGTAGGCAAGGGACATATCAAGCCAGCTCTAGCTAGAGCTGAGAAATAAAAGTCAGAGCTGTTTTATGGTATGAAGGAGACCCCCCAACATCAAATATAATGTAAGGAGCACATTTATTAAGTCTTAAAGGAGACAAAGATAACACCAAGGCATTGACACATCGTCTGGACGAGGGAGGCCATTAGCACTGGGCACAAATGGTGCCTGAGGATTTGTCGTCAGGAAGCCAGTTAAATAAGGCAGAGAACAAAGGAAACTGTCACAAGTTCATAGTGGGTGACAGATCAATACATCACAGTTACTGGTGGGCCTTCAGAAGAGAAAACAAGGCCACAGGCATTGTTAGATAGAAGAGCTGACAGGATTAACCTTCTGACCTAGGCATGATTGAGGAAGGCATGACTCTTGACCACTAGTCAGTCCCCTGACCTGCCCACGATGCTGATCTCCATCAAGAACACACCCAGCCCAGCCCCAGAGAGAGACCGCCCCTCCCTGGACTGGCTGGAGAAGACTGAAGTTAATCCACCTTCCAATGCCCTCTACCTGAGGGCAAGGTGAGCCACCTCCTTGGTTAATGATCAGAAGGAATTCAACAGAGGCTTCATCTTCTTGGGGACTCTGTAAATGGATTTGGGGCTTTCTCAGTCGTGCATAACCTCCTGCAAAGAGGGGGCTCTGAATTTCATCTCGAATGCACTGCTAAGACTCCTTGCTCCCCCAGGAGTCTCCTAAACTGTAACATGAAGTGGTATTTGGCTGCGGGGGAAGCAGGCCCTGCACAAAGCCGAGGAGGGGAGCAGGTGTCAAAGCACTGCAGCAGAGGCCAGCGTGCGACAGCTGGTGGGTAAACAACTCCGGGGGCTTGGGAGCCAGGGGACCTGACGAGCTGGGGCAGAGGTAAGCAGAGGCCATGGCTGGAAAGCTAATCTGGGGCCTGATGTCAGCTCTCAGAGGAGGGGTTCTCACGTTGTTCTGCAAATGAGGGGGTGCTGCTGCTGTTGCTGGAACCGGCTGTGCCTGGGGATGACACCTCTGGCTGCGATGTGGGATGGAGGGGCCGCGTCAGAAGGTGGCATCGACAGCTGGCTGGTCACAGAAGAGCCCACTCCTCAGGTCAGGTGCCCGCAGGTCGGAAGCATCCAGAAGTGAATTCCCACAGAGCCGCCGCCGCTGCCGGTTCTAAGCAAGTTTCTATAGAAGCCCAGAGACCTATCTACCGGGTGGGAAGTGGGGGGCGGTGGAATGGACTGAAAATTACAAGCTGTCAGAGGAGTTTTCTGCCTGCTTACACTTTAGCGGCTTGGCTCCCCAACACTAATTTGAATATTAATCATTTCGAAGAAACACACGCATGCAAATATTTTTCCTTTTAAACCCCTGTCGCCCAGATCCTGATAAATGGCTTGCTCAGCAGCCCTGCCTGCAAGCAGAATCAGCCCCCTCTCCCCTCCTCCTTCCTTCTCATCACACAGGGGTGCCCCAGGCAGACCTCTGACCCCTCACTCCTGGCCAGATCTGGTCTTCCCACTGCCCAGCCCCAGAAGGCAGCTCTGCCCCTCAGCTGCCTCCCCCAGGATGGCCTCTGTAGGCCCCTATTGGCAGCCCTGGGTGCTACCGTGCATGCAATTAAATTAGCAGACCTTAAGGGACAGGATGCTTGGCAGCCTTAGGAAGAGCGGGTAAGAGGGCGGGCACGTCCCCTTGCCTGTGAAGACGTGTCTAGGGCTTCCCTGTAAGGCTCAGCAGTTTGGGGCAGCTGAGAAGTCCCAGGATGCCGATGACAATCATAGTAAAGATACGCTATTTCTGGGGCTGGGGGTGGCAAATGGCCACCTGGACATTGTCACTCACAGCAACCCTGGAGGACAGACAGGGATGGCTTCCTTTTTGGTTTCTGAGGTTCTCCATCGGCCCAGGAACAGAAAGCCTCGTTTTTCCCCCATAGAGCAGCTAGTGGGTTTGAACTACTGACCTTGCCGTCAGGGGTGGTGGTAGTGGTTAGGTGCCATCCGGTCCGTTCTGATCCATAGAGACCTTATGTCGAACTGAACAAAACACCACCCAGTCTAGCTGAGAAGCAGCAAAACCCACCTGGAAGAAGCACATCAGCCTGTGGGACCACGAGGTGTCAAAGGGATCAGGTAATCAGGCGGCAACGAACTATAAAAATCATATCATTGTAAATGAGGGGGAGAACAGACTGGGGACCCAAGGTCCATCTGCAGGGGAAGTGACATACAGAAGGGCCGTGGGGAGGAGACAAGCCAGTCAGGACACAGTGTAGCAACGATGAACTATGTATCTTTCCTCTAGTTCTAAAATGCTTCCTCTGGCCCACGATCAAGATCTGAATTCTACCTTACAAATCCAGTTAGACTGGTACAGATAGGAATAGGAAACATGGGGAATCCAGGACAGATGATCCCTTCAGGACCAGAGGTGAGAGTGGCGACACCGGGAGGGTGGAGGGAGGGTGGAGTAGACAGGGGGAACCAATTATAAGGATCTACATATAACCTCCTCCCTGGGGTGCAGACAATGGGGAAGTGGGTGAAGGGATATACCATCAGACAGCGTTTGACAAGACAAAATGATAATAGTTTATAAATTATCAAGGGTCCATCAGGGAGGGGGTAGCGGGGAGGGGGTGGAAAAGGGAGGAGCCAATACCAGGGGCTTAAGTGGAAAGAAAATGTTCTGAGAATGATGAAAGGATCAAAGGTCCACAGGTGCTTTGCATGCAATGGATGCACGGATGGATTGTGCTGAGAGTTGTATGAGGCCCCAATAAAATGATTTTTATAAAAATATCGCCTAGTCCTGCCCTTTTCTCATCGTCGTTCCCGCGCCTGCGCCCATGGTTGCAGCTTCAGTGTCAGTCCATCTGCTAGAGGACTTCCCTCTCTTTATCAAACATGAGGTCCTCCTCCAGAATCTGGCCTCTCCTGACAACGTGTGTCAGGGACATGAGGCGAACGGAGCCTGGCCATCCTCACCTCCAAGGAGGGCCCTGGCCTTCCATCTTCCAACACAGATCGGTTGGTCCTCTCAGCAGTCCCGCGGCCGTCGGACTTCCTCTCCAGCACCTCCATTCGCTTCCCTAGTCAACATCTGTGTCAGTCCAGGTAGACTAGAGAAGCAAATGCATACACACACATTTGTATATAAGAGAGAGGTTTGATAGAAAAGGTAATGGTATATTGAGAAAGCATTCCAACCCAATCCAGTCCAAGTCCACAAGTCTGATATTAGCCCATATGTCGTATACTTGTCTATAGAGTCTTCTTCAGACTCACGAAGCACATGCAATGACACCGAATGCAGGACAAGCACAAGCCAGATGGATAAAATGCTTTGGATCCAGTGGTGTTGTAAACATCTCAGTGCTGACAGGGGTCTCCAAGTGGCTTCAGAGGGCTGGTTGCATCCATGTGGCTTGTCTGTCTTAGGGCACTCGGGTAGCCCATGGACTGGTTGCATCCATGTGGCTTCTCCTCAGGGATGTCTTGCCTGAAGTAGGAAGGAGGCCTGATCAGTAGAGCATCTCCAAGCAAGTATGGCCAACAGAGTCTCCCAGGAAGTGAACTGAGAGAGATAGTGTCTCCACCTCCAAGAAGGAATTCGTTTCCCAGAATTCTCAGGAGAAGGCCACGCCCACACAGAGGTCTCATTGGCTATCTCCAGATTGACAGGCCAGACTCCACCCCCACACTCTGAATCCTCAAACTGACACCTGATTAGGGGACTGCCACAACATCCAACTTTCAAATGCATTCGAGGCATGGGGGCAGTGACAGACTGATCCCTCCCTGTGTGCCAGTCACTGTCCTTAATGCATTATTGTATGTCATCCACACCACCACGCAAAGGAGCCCTGGTGACAACGTAGGATAAGCGTGGGACTGCTAACCAACCAAAGGTCGGTGGTTCAAATCCACCAGAAGAAAGATAAAGCGGTCTGCTCCCATAAAGACTTACAAGGTTGGGTCACTGTGACTCAAATGGGTTTGATAACAGAGGCCTGGTTTGGTCTGGAGGTGCTTTGGTAGCAGTATTCCTGGCAGGTTGGTGTCGCTTGTCTCAGGCACAGCCACCACCCAGGTTTCGGCACATCTTCTAGTCTAAGACGAAGAAGAAGAGAACTGGAGATCCACTCACAAACAGCACCCAAACTCCCCTGGAGGAGAGCCCTGCGGATCACCAGGGCCAGATCCCATCATGCTCGGGGTCCCTGTGAGTCGGGGGTCTACCTTAATGGCAGCTACCGCCACCGCCGCCACCACCACGATGAGAAGAGAGTCTGGTGCCGTGATGGAGTCCACAGCACAGGTGAGAGAACTGAAATCTAGAAAGGTCACAGCTCGAGCCCAGCGTGGCAAGGACGGAAGCTAGATCTGAGCTGGAGCCTGTTACCACCCGCTGTGCTGTGCTTACCCTTGCGCTCTCTGCCAAGCCAGCTCGGACCCCCACCCAGCTCTCAGTCTTCTCTCGCACCCTGCCTGGCTGCCACCCTCTGCTCACCTCTTCCCTGAAGGCCCAGACCTCCACCTCAACCAGCCAGGACTAGTCCTGCTCTGCTCCCTCGGGCCCTGGCCCAGCTGCTCCTCAGGCTGAGGCTTAGCTTGGGCCCCAGCAGGGGTGTCTGTGCAGGCGGGGCCTCCTCTCCAAGCCAGAGTGTGGGGCAGGGCCACGGGGGCAGCAGGCATTCGGGTGATAAGAGGAGCGGGGTGGAAATGTACCAGCCGAGCCTTCCTCTCTCCTAGCCCACCGCCCACAAGGGAGCGGCAGAAGAAACACACCAGCACCAGCCCCTCTCCCAAGGTTGCAAGCTCTGCAGTTGCAGGGGCAGGCGCAGGGCCACTTCACGGGGGCCACTTGGTCCCCACCAGGGTTGGTGCAGGGAATGGCTGCGGCGCGCTGAGCCCTAGAGTCCCGCGGTCCAGCTCGAGGTCTGCCCCGGCCAGGTGAGGACCTCATCACTGGGGAACTGGTCACGTTCTCTAGGCCAGGTGGGTGTTGGGGGAGAGGCCTGACAGAGCCTTTTTCAGGCACTTACGGAGAAGTCACGCAGGCGGCACAGGGACCGTCCCCAGGTGGTACCTCCTTTAATACGACACATTTGCCCTGCCTCTGAGAGGATGATGCCAACCCCCTCCAATTCAAGACGCAGGGCCAGCGCAGCCATTAAACTCAGAGCAACCCTGCGGGGCAGAGGAGAACTGCCCCGGGGGTTCCCGAGACTGGCTGTTTTCAGACAGAGAAAGCAGCCTCTTGCACCTGAGCACAAGGAGGTGGTCAAACCGCTGGGCCTGGGGGTTAGCGGCCCCACACGCCACCCGCTGGGCCACCAGGGGTCCTTGTGCCAACGCCTCCTGGCAGCACAGTTTTCCTCATAGTCTTCCCTGACTGCTCGGGAAGCTTTTACGTGACTGTAAAGGCCTTTCTCACACTAAACCCCACTGTCCTCGAGTCGATGCCACAGAAGCCCTGAGAACAGACTAGAACAGCTCCCTGGGGTTTCCCAACACTCTTCGCCTGTGCAGGAGGAGGTAGCGCGCTCTCTCTCTCGCGCTCGCTCTCTCTCTCTCTCTCTCTCTCTCTCTCTCTCTCTCAGCATCTGGTGGGTCCAAAGTACTAGCCTTGTCAGTAGTAGCCCAATGGGGAGCCCAGGACACCACCAGACCTCCTTCTCTTTGCTCTGAAGCAAGGCTTAGTGGGAACCGTCCACTCCCGTTCTCGCTTAACATACAAACTCAACGTCAAGACACAGGGAACAGACCTTGCTCGTGTGTGACTGTCTGAATGTTCTAAGATCCCTGAGAGGCACCCGCGGGGCTCAACCACTAACCTCAACCCAAAACCAGATGTGCTGCCGTCAAGTCGATGCCGACTCATCACGACCTCTCGGATGGGAGAGAACTAGCCCGGTGGGCTTCCCAGACTGAAACTCTTCACACACAAAGAAAGCTTCATCCTTTTCCCGTGGTGAGACGGGTGGTCTCGAATGGCTGACCTTGCCGCTAGCAGCCCAACGTGTGACTCACTACGCCCCCGGGTCCCCCCCCCACCCCGGCCCCAGCTAATGACTGCCCTGAACCCACCCAGCAGGTACACGGAAGAAAGTCCTGGCAACCTGCTTTGGTAGAAGATGACAGAGCAGGTGTAGTCGAGAAAACCACGTGGAGGGAGGGCCGTCACGGGGGCATCAACTGAACTACAAAGGAGTCGATGTTTGCTTAGAGTTTGCGGAGTGTGGGCGCCTCCGTTATTCATTTTCCTTTCTCACAAAAGCACAGGGAGTGAGGTAGCGGGGGGGCTCTTGTGCCTGATTTACAGAGGAAGAAACTGAGGCTCAGAGAGGTGAAGCAAATGCTCTGCTATACTATGGTAAGGGATGGCAGCCGGATATACATCAAGCCCCAGTCACCAACCCCTACACACACACACACACACACACACACCAAAGAAGAAGAACGACTCTGAATTCTTTTCAGTGCTCCACTCTCCAGAGCGAGCTCATATGTGAGTGTGCAGGGAAAGGAGGAGGCAGGGAGATCTGCCTGTGTCTATCTGTCACACGATGCAGCCGGCTGCTTCCCAGGCGAGTGGACCTTCGTTGGCACTTCTGAGCTGGAAGGGTCGAAGCTGTGTGTCCAGGGCTTGTTAAGCAGCCATATGCATCTCTCATCCTGATCTGGGGGGAAGGTTGGCTGGCCCTGCGGCCTGCGCCTTTCCCCAGCAACCACGCATCCCTCTGACAAGTGATGGAGCCTCTCCTCCGTGGCCCCAAGTCAGACCTAGCCTCAGAGCACTGTGGTGGCTGAGGGGTTAGGATCCCCACTGCCCAGCCGTGCCTCGTGGGATGAAGAAGCTAATTTATTCAGATGTGTGACAGCTAACAGGCTCATCTAACTACAGTGAAATAATTTTCTGAATTATTCATGTGATATTTGAAATCATGATTGTAGGAACAAATTGGCTACCCAAAAACTAGAAATGAAGGCTGCCTCATTAATAATGCATGGGACAGGGCAGACAGGGACCAGATAGGCACTGGATAAACCCTGGAAGCGGGGTCTCCTCGGGCCTCCTGTTCCTCACATGCCCCAGGACTCCTCACATCCACCCTTCCATGTTGTGGTCAAAACAATTCTCTCTGCTCCCTTCATCCTATGCCCTCGCCAAATCTGGTGTCTGGTGTCCAGTCCTTAAGAGCTGGTTGTGGTCTGCTTGGAGATGCGGCACCACCAATTCTGTGCAGCAGGAGCCTCTTTCTGTCCTGCGAGGTCTGCTTGGAGATGCGGCACCACCAATTCTGTGCAGCAGGAGCCTCTTTCTGTCCTGCGAGGTCTGCATGAGGGGATGAGCTTGTATCAGCCAGACTTGAAACCAGCCCAGAGGCCTGCCTAGTGAAGCCGGCGAGCACTTCCAGCCCGCCTCTGTGGGAGAGGGGAAGGGAGAAGACCAGGGTCTTCCCCATCTGTGAGTTTATCAGTTCAGTTGTGATGTGGGACAAGGTGGCCAAACGGTTAGCAGGAGAGACCAGTCCTTGGAAAAAGACACCCTGCTTAGAAAAATGGAGGGTGAGCATAAAAGAGGGGGTCACTGTGGTGATGTAGGTGATTTTGTGTCAGCCTAAAATTTCACAAGCGTGTCGGGATGGCGTCAAGTCTTTTAATCAGGGCATAGCCTGATGGTGCCTCTTGGGAGTTCGGCCTCCACATGGGAAGAAATAAGAACCCTCCCCCTCTCTCTGCCACCTGGCCTGCTGGGACTGTGCTGTCCTCCAGGAGAGGCCTCTTTTGGGCCACCCGACCCTGAGACCTGTCTGCACTCTGCCATGTTCCCGCCAACCCTGGATCCACGTGACTGCACTGCTGGCCTGTGACCTGCCTGCCTCTTGGTTCATCTTTCTGTGTGACCCTCCTCCACTTTAGAGGGTTCTGAGTATGAGACCCAAGGGAGAAGCTGTCCAGGTGGACCAGAGGAACAAATTCATAAACACACATATGTATATTAAGGGAAAGGTTCATGTACAAGAGGAATGAAACATTGAGAAAGCACTAGTCTAGTCCAAGCCCACAAGTCTGTTCTTAGCCCATATATCTGATACCAGTCTTCTTCAGATTCACGAGGCACATGCAATGACACCAGGACAATCACAGACCACTGGGTGCAGAGTCTTGTGTACCCAGTGGCTGTGGAAGCATCTCTCTGGCTGGGTGGGGCCTCTCTGTGGCTTCTCAAGCATCTCAGCACTGACAGGAGTCTTTACATGGCTTTTTTGACTTCAGAGGTCTGGTTACATCAGGGTAAATCCATGTGGCTTCTCCTCTAGGATGTCTCACAGGGAGTCAGCTTTGTGTCTTTTCAGTAAAGCGTCTCCAAGGGACTGAGTTGTGAGTCTCTCACCTCTAAGGGGGAAATATAGCCAGATTTCCCAGAATTCTCAGGAGAAAGCCACGCCCACACAGAAATCTCATTGGCTGTCTCCAGATTGACAGCCTTGACTCCCACCCCTCCACTCTTAATCCTCAAATTGACACCAGATTAGGTGACTGCCACACCTCGGTTGACTTCGCCAGTTTCACTCCCACCGTTCCACACAGGAGAGCAGGCATGTCAGCCGTCATCACTGCAGCAGCACCTAAAGTGACCAGTCTGCCCCTCCTGGTTCATGTTCTAGGACTTCCAGGGGAGGAGTCCGGAGCAGACAGGATGAAGGGAGAGGCAGAGAGGCTGCTCCCACGAGGCCAGGTTAGAAGGTTGGGACGGGCAGGTGGCCTTGAAAGGAAGAACATGCACCAGTTCCAGCATGAGGCCGAGGTCCCCACAGAACCTGTGCCACAAACCAGGCCAGCGGCCTCCTGGGCTGTGGGCAGAGCATGCTAGCCTCTGCTTGTGGAGCACCACAGGTCCTGAGACTCGGAGAAGAAGTCTGTTCGTACATAGATGCTGGAGAAGGCCTGGCACCCTCTCGGCCTGGCCTGCCAGGGACCCTGTGGGACAGAGACACTTCATGTTGTCCCAGTCAACCACACCTTATCACTGTCACTCCTCATGTCCTCCCCATGTTCAGGAACACCTTCCCAGGTCTCTTCCAGATGGCCACCCCGAGGATGGATGCCTCTCCCTGGAGACCTTGTCAGACCCAGCCCACATGACCAGGACCCCTGACTCCACTGAGGCGTGAGAAGCCAAAATCGCCCCCCAAGGCAGCAGCAGGTAGGCCCTGGTCTAACTTCTCAGGCGCCACAACTTGGTTGGTCAGGTAATGAGGACTTCCCACTTCCACCTCTTTTTGCCGGGGTGGGAGGGGAGAACTCAAATATGCCTTTTAGCAAAACAAATTCCAAGAGTATATTTGAAGTCCGCAGGGAGAGGCCGAGGTAGGTGTGCATACTTGTTCCCAGGGGGACTGAAGGGCGGGGTGTGCTGGGCAAAACGGACACACACCCTGCCACCTGCGCCACAGGGGCTGGACAAGGTGCACCAGAAATGAAGGGCTGCTGGACACCCGCTCCCTGGCCCCAGCCCGCTGGAGGCAGGGGTGTCAGAGGAGGAGGACCCCGGGAAAGCACAGTTCCTTGAACTCTTGCAGCTTGCTGCTGGCAAGGGTGGAGACAGCGTGACCTGACACTGGCAGGAAGCCCCCGTGGTCAGGTGACCCAGAGGAAGCTTCCTCAGTTGATCTCCTCCCTCCTGCCTGTGTCCTGGGAGCACCATCAGCCCCAGGAGCAGCTGCAATGACCTGGAAGCCTGGCAGAAGCAGGTTGCACCCCTCTGTCCTGGATGCTGGGCTACAGCACGTTGCTGAGGGATTGCTTCCTGAGCAGGGGCCCAGAGGCCAAGTGAGTTTGGGCTGGAGACTGAAGAGATCCCTAGGGCAATAGCCCTGAGTCACCTTTTAGTTGTGGGACGAAAATCACCCCTGCCTCAAGTTTCAGCCCAGCCCTAGAAGGGGCTCTCAGGGGGTGAAAGGCCCGAGGGAAGTACACGCATCTCAGAACCATCAACCTTCGGGCAGTGTTGACCCATCGCCCAAGTTCAGAAGAACTAAGGAAGCGGAAAGACTCACTGCCATCGAATCGGTTCATGCGGACAGCCTCCGAGCAGGGTCGGCGGTGAGAACGGCCCTGAGTTTCAGCGGGGTAGAAAGCCCCGTCTCTCTCCCCCAGAGCAGCTGGTGTTTTTGAACTGCTGACCTTGCACTTACCCAAGGACAAACCTGAGAAGGGCCAGGAAGGAAGGACACAAACAGGAGAGGAATGGGGCTGTGACTGTGCATCGGGGGAGGGGGGGAGGGGTGCAATCAAGGAGGTGAAACAAAATGTGTATGGACTTTTGAATGGACAACTGCCCTGCTCTGTAAACATTCATCGTGTATTCGAGATGTCAATTTCATGATTGAGATGTCGGGGTGGAGTCTAGCCTGTTAACCCGGAGGTAGCCAATGAGGCCTCTGTGTGGGCCTGGGTTTCTTCTGAGAATTCTGGGAAGTCTCGCGGTATTTCCCAATTGGAGAAGAGAGACTTAACTCAGTCTCCAAGACGATGAACCACTGATGAGACATGATGGCAGCGTCCGAGGACCTGGAGGAGCCGGAGGAGGAGCCACATGGCCTTACCCTGATGGGACCAGAACTCTGAAGCTGGAGAAGCCACCTGGAGACCCCTGCCAGTGCTGAGTTGCTTCAAGCACCACTGGATGCTGTTGATGGACCCTGAGCCCTGGAAGCGAGAAGCCATGGGGAGACCCCTGCCTGTGCCGGGATGCTTCGACTGCACGTGCTTCATGAGTCAGAAGGAGACTTTATAGACTAATATCAGACATATGGGCTAATGTTGGATTTAGGACCTTGGATGAGACTGGGTTGGGATGCTTTCTCAATGTGCCATTTCTCTTGTATGTAAACCTTTCCCTTATATCCATATACATGTCTATGAATTTGTTTCTGTAGTCTACCCAGACTAACACACAACTCATGATAAAAAGTTAAAGGAATGAAGGGAGGGACCGTTGAAAAATCCATCTCAATAAAGGCAAGGGGGCAAAAGGAAAGTCACAGTCAAGATTTAAGCTGCTTGCTATGACGAGAGGCTGATCCAGAGGGGCCGCCCGAGCTCCTGCTCATCCTCCTGGAGAGGCCGGTGTCATCTCAGACAGGGAGTCCCAGACAGAGGCTTCCTGACTTTAAAGAGTCCAGGAGCCCAAGGCCAGGGAGGTGGTGGGAGGGCCAGGAGTGGGAAATTTCTGAGTGCAGTCAGAGAAGAGAAACTGTCTTCCAGCTCCCCACGCCCATACCCCCCACCCTCACCCCACCATGCCCCACCCTCAGAGGTGCCTGGGCATGGGATCAGGAGCCCATGGTGGTGTTTGGGCCGAGCATGGGCCAACCACAAGGTCAGAGGATGGTTCGAATCCAGCAGCCACTCCTTGGGGGGAAGGGGAAACTGTCCATCCCAGAAACCCGCGCTAGGGCTGCCGTCCGCTGGGATTGATTGATGGCAGCGGACTGGGTGGGATCATGGTCTAACATGAACCAAAAGGTGGACGGTTCAAAAGGTGCTGGAATACAGGTGTACAGGCAGTTAAAACCTCCAACTCACTAGCCACGTTGGAAAACTCGTGGGGCGGCTCCCCTCTGTCCTCCGGGGTGGGAGGGCTCAGAATGCAGCCGGGCGTGAGAACATGGGCAGTTGCAGGGGGCTGCGTCCTTAATGAACACCCCTCAGAGTCCGTGCGCAAGAGTGGGAGGATGGGTAGGTCCCACTGCATCTTGTCAGAAAACTCACAACTACATGTGGAGGCCATTTGGAGGCCTCGGGCCATCCCTTTCCTGGCCTTCACGGCTATTGTGACTGTCTAAACACTTTCCTAATGACCAAGGGCCCCTCGGGTGTCACTGCGTAAGCATTGGACTGCCAACCACAAGGTCAGCTGTTCAAACCCACCAGCCGCTCCAACCAAAAAGACAAGGCTCCCCTAAGGTTATGATGAGCCAGAATGACTTCGACGGCTCACGTGTTGGTTTCTGGTGATGACCAGATAAACGTTCACACACACCCCCACTCGAGAGTGAGCTCCAGAGGCCCAGGGGCCTGGCTCAGTGGCCAGGTGGAAGAGTGCACGGAGGGAAGTGATGTTTCTCTGTCCTTGGCTTGTGGACCCGGGACAGGTTTCAATGTGGGAGGAGCCAGAACTGACTGCGAGACAGACAATGGCCAACCAGTGTCAGGGGAGGAAAGACCAATGGCTGGAAGGGCCTTGTTCCTCCCTCCTAGAGGCCAGCATACTGAGGGTAGAGATGGAAGAACCGCCTGGAAGCCTCCAGCCCTGGATCCCAGGGAACCTGCGTTACCCAGCACATGACTAGGGGTTGAGACATTGCTTGGAGGCCACGGGTGGTTGAACACTGACACTCAGAGTGAGGACCTGGAGCTTGTTATGCCAGCTGCGAACCCGTCCGTGAGGTAGGAACTAGGTCGCCCGCTCCCTGGTGCGGAGGTGCTGTGTATTTTTATAACTAGGTTTGAACATCATCAGGTGATGAGCTTCTAACATTGCTGTCCCCGAGGGCATGGCCTCGATTTATGAACCTTTATTTTTAACTGGAGGGAAACGGATCCAGATCAAATGCCACCGAATACATTAAAATCCCCTGGGCCCCCGCTGTCTGTGGCAGATGATCAGACAAAAGGCCAAGGTGGCTGACCGGCTGCAGACACACGGCAGAGAGGAATCCAATCAGATGAGCAGGTTGGGCGCCTGGGAGCCAGCCTGGCTGGGACGGTGGTCACTGGCTTCCAGTGGGACGTGACTGACTTAGAGCCCACCTCCTTCCCCCCCCCCCCATTCCCCACCCACCCCTGCTGGTCCCTCGGGTGACTTATCTTCCCAGGATGCACTGACTCCCGCCTGTGATGCACTGAGATCCTGCAAGACCCTTCAGACATGAGACACCCAAGCCCAGGACAGTGATCTCACAGATGCACCCAGGCCTTCAGGAAGGGGCCCATCTGTCCAGAGATATCCGGGGAGGAGCAGGGAGACCCCAGACTGCTGAGGCTACAGCGGACTGTCCTGCAGGGCCCAGCCAGGCCTGGGGCTGAAAGGCTAGGTGTTTTCAGTGAGACAGCCCTTCCCAGCTCCCCTGGTGCTTAGCTGAATACATGTGCCTGAGTTCTGCCCAGTGGGCTGTGGGTAGAACGGCAGGAGCCTCTTCCACACTCAGCCCAGAAAGCCCCTCATAGAAGATCTGTCTCCCACTTTCTCCTCTGATTGGACTAGAGACAGCCCCGGAGTGATCACGGGCATCGCAGATGGAAGCAGCTGAGTCAGGACATGGACAGGGCTTGAGTCCCTGCGTCACTTTGTGGAGGAGAGCCGCCTGACCAGCGTCATGCCCACTGGACAAGACGTGAGCGAGAATCAGCTTGATAATACTATTAGGCCACGTCACTGAATGGTCAAGGCTTCGCTGTCTCCACAGTAACTATCTGACCTTCAAGATGGGCTCCAGGCATCTCCAGGGGCTGTGGCCCAATAGGCTGCAGGGCAGGCTTGCCCTTTTATGTCACCATTCCCTTACCATGTGACAGTTTAGGACCATAGGTCCCAGAGCCAGGGGCAGTGGCTGTCTACCACCTACACAGAGAAGAATAGAGACGCCAGTGGGTCCTGCTCCGGCCAGAATACCCCAGGGATGTTATGCACTTCTCAAGACAACCGGAGACAGAAGGTCCTGGAGGAGAAGCACCTGCCCATCACAGATGTGGCACCCAGGGCAGCCCAGCCCCGAAGAGGTTCTAACCCCATCTAAGTCTCAGCTTTCTGCCTGTAAAATGGAAGCAACATCAGGCTCTGGGGAGCACTGAGTCACGTGACAAGGGGGAAGCAGCTAATTCAAGTGCTCTGACCCCTTCCACCAGGTCATCCCTCCCTAGCCTGGCCAATTACATTTCTCTGTGACCGTTGGCAGGGAGGGCAAGGGGTGCACAGTCAGGACATAAAGGGGGCTCTCCTCTCCGTCGTTGTCAGAAGCTCAGAGAGGACAGAAGGGAGCAGGATGGCACAACAGCGCTGAAGACAACAGGCTCTGTGGCCTCAGGCTTAGTTTGTCTGATCTGGCTGTAGTGAGATACTGGCAGGCAGGGGAGGGTTGGACTCGGTGCTACATATAAAGTAGTTTGCACACAATGGGCATTTGATCAAAGTTCTGATCGGGCTAGCTAGAGAAGGGAAAATAGAGGGATGGGGAGATAAGGAGAGCATAGACCAGACAGATGGGAGTCCAGTGCTTTCTTCTGTGCTCTGCCTGTGCTTTCTTCTCTTTCCCCAGCCTGAGACACTGACAAGTGGGCAGAGGTCAGGATCTGAGGGCTCAGAGGCCGAAGCTTGGGGAGAGTGTGACCAAGCAGTCCTTGAGAACACAGCCTAACCTCAGAGCAGGGGCACCCTCTCCTCTGGCTGCCTGCTCCAGGCTCCCAAATGACTTTAAACCTCCCAAGATCTTGCCACATCCAGCTGCACCATAAGAAGCAGAAACTCAGGTGAGGAGTGAGGCATAAGTGCTGTTGAGTTCGCTAAGACCTAGGACAATCCAGTCTGTGTCAGAGTAGAAATGTGCTCCATTGGTATAAGAAATGATCACCAGGTCTTTCTTCTGAGGCACCTCAGGATGGACTCAAAACTCCAACCAAGCACAGCAACCTTTTACCCCACCAGGAACCAGTCAACGGGAATGCCAGACTGCCATGCAGGACATGAAGGCCAAGAATGGAGATGCTGCTTGAAGCGGGCACTAAGAACTCAGCCTGCCCCAAAGTCCATCACTTCGCTCTCTCAGCAAATTTGTGGCAGGGGCCACCAGCGTGTGCTAAGCACCATGGGAAGTGTCGATACTACCCAAAGCCTCTATAATCCAAAGCAATCCCCAGAAAATTTCAACAATCCTTTATAGCCTTCTTTGTGTGAAAGGGCAAGGGGCCTTGAAAAGCCCAAATAATGCTAAAAAGAGAAGACCAAAGAAATCAAAACAGAATATAGTCTCATAATAGATACCTAGACCTGTGTAATAGAATTAAGGGTCTGGGGGGAAATCCACAGAACTATGGACACCTGGTTTTTAACAAGGGTGTCAAGTCAACTCAATGGGAGAAGAAGAGCCTCCACAAATTGGAGGTTGGAGGTGGAGGTGGTGGTGGTAGTGGTGGTGGTGGTGGTGTCAGATGACCTTGCATCTATTCCAACTCACAGTGATCCTGACTTCAACAGAACAAAACACTGCCTGGTCCTGCACCACCCTCCCAATTATTGTTACGTTGTTATGTTATTGTTGGAGCAACTATGTCCACCTATCTCCTTGAGGATCTTTCTCATTTTTGTTGACTATTGCGTATAATGTCCTTTTCTAAGGATGGGTCCATCCTAATCATATGCCCAAAGAGAATGAGACAAAGTGTCACCATCTTCACTTTAAAGGAACATTCTGGATGCACTTCTTCCACGAAAGATTTGTGTGTGTTCTTCTGACTGTCCAACGTACTTCCAATATTCTTTGCCAAAATCATCATTCAAAGGCATCAATTTTCTTCAACCTTCTTTGTTCATTGTCTGACTTCCACATGCACATGAAGGAAATGAAGACACCTCAAAGTGACTTCCATGCTCTTCAGCATTTGAAAGCGGTCTTGTGCAGCAGACTTGCCCAATGCAAAACATCATTTGATTTCTTGACTGCTGTTTCTATGAACACTGATTGTAAACCCAAGATAATTAGATTTTTGACAATTTAATGTTTTTCTGTTTAGCGTAATATTTTCTATTGGTCCAGTTGTGTAGGTTAGGGCTTTCTTTACATTGAGTTGAAACCCATACAGATAGTCACATTCACGGATCATCAACAAGTCTGTCTTCTTCCTCGCTTTCAGAAATCTAACTTATGTCATCTGCTTCTCACAAGTTGGTAATAAGTTTTTTTTCAGTCCTGATGCCATGTTATCTATATATTCCAGCTTCTCAGGTGACTTTCTCAGCATACAGATTGAATAAATATGGCACAAGAAAACAGCCCTGAATTACACTTGTCCTGATTTTAGACCATGTAGTATTCCTGTGTTCTGTTAGAACAACTGCCTCTTGGTATATGTATAAGTTCCACATGACCACAATGAAGTGTTCTGGAAATCCCATTCTTCTGATGTGTGGTGATCCACCCAGTCGAGTGCTTTGGCCAAGTCAATAAAACACAGGTCAACATCTTTCTGGTATTCTCTGCTTTCAGCCAAGATCCATCTGACACTAGCAATGAGGGTGGAAGGTGGGAGAGGGGAAGAAGAAGAGCCGTTATCAAGGACTCACATAGAAAGTAAATGTTTAGAAAATGATGACAATGACACAACATAAGTACAAATATGATTAATACAGTTGATGTATGGTACATTATAAGAGCTGAAGGAGTCTCCAATAAAATGATTTTTTTAATGGTCAATACCATTACTAGGGAAACATACAGATTGAATGAGTATGGTGAAAGGCGACAACCTTAACCTGATTTGAAACCATGCAGAGTGTTCCCTTGTTCTAGTTATACAACTGCCTCTTGATCCACGTACAAGTTCTTCATGAGCACACGGCATGTTCTGGAACTCCCAATCTTCTCAAAGTTATCCATAGGTTGCTACGGTCCACACAGTAAAGTGTCTTGGCATAGTCAATAAAACACAAGCAATTTTTTTTAAATATAAATAAACATCTTCCTCGTGTTCCCTGCTTTCAGCCAGGATCTATCTGATATCAACAAGGATACCCCCCTTGTTCTACGACCTCTTCTGAACTCACCCTGAACCTCTGGAAGCTCCCTGTCAGTGTGCTGCTGCCGCCATTGTTAAATGATATTCAGCAAAATGCTACTTGCGTGTCACATCAATGATATTGTTCTGTAATTTGAGCATTCTGTTGGATCACCTGTCTTTGGAATGAGTACAGATGTGTATCTCTTCCAGTCAGTTGCCCAAGTAATTTTCTTCCAAATCTCCTGGCATGGAAAATTAAGTGCTTTCAGGAGGACTTCATCAGCTTGTTGAAAGATCTCAATCGTAGTCCATCCATTCTTGAAGCCTTGTTTTTGGCCAATGCTTGCACTTCTTCCTTCAGTGTGTGCTACCTCCTGAAATGGTGGAAGGTGGACCCAGTTCTTTTTGGTGCAGTGACTTTGCATATTCGTTTCATCGTCTAAGGCATCATTCACTCTTTTGCCTATTTTGCTTTCAAGATTGCAACTTGAGCTTGATTTTTTTTTTCTGGAGCTCTTTCTGTTTAAGATCTGCTGAGTGCGTTCTTCCCTTTAGACCTTCTAACTCTAGCCTTTGCACATTTCATTATAACATTTTATTTTGTCTTCTTCAGCTGCTCTTTGAAATTTTAAGTTCAGCTCTTTGGCTTCATCATTTATTCCATTTACTTTAGTTACTTTATGGCTCATAGCAAGTTTCAGAGTCTCTTCTGACCCCTATTTTGATCTTTTCTTTCTTTCCTATCTTTTCCATGGCCTTTTGCTTTCCTCATGAGTGATATTCTTGATATTCCACAGCTCATCGAGTCTTCTGGCATGAGTGATCAGTGCAGCAACTCTGATCTTGAGAGGGTCTCAAAATTCAAGTTTGATTGACTCGAGGTCATATTTCGGCTCTCTGGATTTGTTTCTGTTTTCTTCAGCTTCAACTTGAACTTACTGATGAGCAATTGATGGTCTGTTCTACAGGCAGCTCCTGGGCTGGGTTTAGCTTCTGCTATTGATCTTTTCCATCAACTCTTTCCACCACACCAAAATCAAGGTCACTGCCATCCAGTCGATAGGTGCTCAGAGTGACCCTAAAGGACAGAGTAGAACTGCCTTGTGAGTTTCTGAGGCTGCAATTGGTCATTGTTTATAGGAGTAGAAAGTCTAGTCTTCTTCCCTGGAAGCAGCTGGTGGTTTCAAACAATGCGTAACCCCTGTGCCCCCAGGGCTCCTTCACTCTTCCCACAGCTGTAGTCAATTTGATTTCCGTGTATTCCATCTAGAGAAGTCCTTTTGTGTTGCTAGGGACAAAAGAACGGTTTTTTTGCTATGAACAAGTAGTTGATCTTGCAAAATTCTATCATGTGATTTTCAGCTTCCTGTCGATCACCAAGACAATATTTTTCAACGACCATTTCTTTGTCTTTGTTTTCAGCTTTTATATTCCAATGGTCAATAATTGCTAATGCATATTTGATCAATTTCACACTGATGACTTTGGTAGAATTTCATCAATTTCTTCAGCACTATCATGACTCAGGAATTCTTCTATTAGGAGTCTACCCAAAAGGCAAAGGTACACAGAGACGTGTACATATTCTTTACAGCCCTATTCCAATAGCCAAAAGTTAGAAATGATTTAAATGCTCTTCAAAAGATGACAGGGCAAACAAAATGTGGTACATACATAATATGAAATGCTACTCAGCCAGTAGAAGAAATAAAATCTTGATAATGCTGTAATATGAATGAAGCTCAAAGACATTATGCCTAAAGAAATAAATGAGTCAAGAGACAGTAAATATTGTGTGTTTTCACATGTATATAAAAAGTCCAAAAAATTAAATGGCAAGACCAAAGCTTATACCAGTGGCAGGAAGAAGGGGCAAAGAGGGAATGGTGGTAAAAGAACCTCTGCCTTGGTTAAAGGTAGCTTGCACAGCTGATTGCTTCCATTTCCATCTGTTTATTTTTGTGTGTGTGTGTGTGTGTGTTTTTTTTTTAAGAGAAGCTGCTGAGGCTGCTTATATACACCAAACACTTCATGGGATTTGGTTACTTGGCTTGGAGGTTGAGAGCCATGGTTTTAAAGGACACTGCACTAATTGACTTAGTAACGTTAGAGCTTCTTAGAAGCTTTCAAGCACTTACCCAAAGCAAATTGTTCTCTAATCACTTGGCACAACAGAGGAAGGAGGGTCTAGAATAAGAAGGAGATGGACCAGCTATCTTCATGAACAGCTGCCTTCTTCGCCAGGAGATCAGGAGAACTGGATGGTGCCAGCTACCATTCCTGAACATTTTGCCCAAAGACTGTATAAAAGAGTCCTAATCCTGTGTGACCACGAGGTGTCGAAGGGATCAGATATCAGGCAACAAAGAACTAAAAATTATATCATTATAAATGAGGGAGCATACAGATTGGAGACCCAAAGCCCATCTGTAGGTGAGGCAACATCTCCTTACAGAGGATCGCGGGGAAGAGATGAGCCAGTCAGGGTACAGTGCAGCAACAATGAAATAAGCAGCTTTCCTCTAGTTCTCTAATGCTTCCTCCCCACGCAAACTGTCATGATCCCAATTCTACCTTACACATCCTGCTAGACCAGAGGATGTACACTGGTGCAGAGAGGAACCGGAAACAATGGGGAATCCAAGACAGATGGTCCAGGACCAGTAGGGAGGGTGGCGGTATCGGGAAGGTAGGGTAGAAAGGGGGAACTGATTACAAGGATGTACATAAAACTTCCTTCCTGGGGTATGGACAACAGGGAAGTGGGTGAAAGGAGCCATCAGACAGTGTATCATATGACAAAATAACAATAATTTGTAAATTACCAAGGGTTCATGAGGGAAGGGAGAGCAGGGAGGGAGGGGAAATGTAAGGAGCTGATGCCAGGGGCTTAAGTGGAAAAAGGATGTTTTGAGAATGACGATGACGACAAGAGTGCAAATGTGGTCTGCATACAATGGATGTATGTGTTGATTGCGATGAGTCGCATGAGCCCCCAGTGAAATGTTATTTTTAAAAAAGAGCTAAGGGCACGTGAAATTTGGGTTAGATAAAACCCTCAGGAACAGATCTGGAAGTAGCAATAACAGGAGGGTAAAGGAAAGGTGGGAAGACAGGTGGGGGAACCTCAGGGGAAGGAAGGCAGTGGTTAGTGTAAAATATGAAAATAATAATATTTTATAATTTATCAAGGGATCATGGGGGGTGTAAAAAGAGGCGCTGGTACCAAGAACTCAAATAGAATACAAGTGTTTAGAAAATAATGATGGCCACATATGTATAAGTATGCTTGATACAATTGATGTATGGATTGTTTTAGTATATGTACAGCCAAAGTGAGCTTCATCTTTCTCCGGGGAAACTGCTGGTAGACTTGTCTCAATGGCCTTGGAGTTAGCAACCCCACTCTTAGCCAACTGCATCACCAGGGCTCCCCAAAATTGAACAATAGTCTAGCTTAGCTAGTAAAAAAAATAAACTTGTGCTACTAACTGGCTGAAAATGGGGAGTTCTACTGAGTCCCATCGGGCCACACTCTGGGTTGGTCTGGCCCTGGTGGCAGTGAGTTTGGTTTTGCTTTTTAACCTGCTACAATATCGCTGACCCAGGTCGATTTGACCACTGAGAAGGATTAAGACATCGATTTGAAAAGTGCCCCTCTCTGAGCAACATGCATCCTGCTAGTCTTGAAGCAAGCACCAACATTGCCTTCACAATGCCAGGACTCCTTCAGCGTTCGAACTGAAATGAGGAGCGGGCATCTGAGTCAAGAGGTGCTCAGATAGCCGGCAAGCCCAGAATGGGTGGTGAGGTGGAGAATGGACAGGAGGAGAGAGACGCTGGGACCCAGGCTCACGGAGGATCAGAGGGCTGTGGCTGTGGGTGGGGTGGGGAGCACTTTCCCGGAGCAAGCACCGCCCTGGCTCTCCTGGGACAGCCTCGGTCTCACGCTGCCAGGGCAGGTGACTGCTCCCCCTCTTCATCCTTGGACCCAGACCTGGAGGTGGCCTAGGCTGTGTGATTGAAGTAAGAGAGGTCGCCACATGCTGAGACCCCCATCACAGCAGAAAAATGCCCTTTTTCGTAGTGATGTCTGTAGCCGTGGGCCCAGGGTAATCTGTACCCGCATGGCAGCATCGCTGACTGATAACAGTGAGGTTGATGACTTGTACCTGGTCTTGTGAGATGACCCCCACGCCACAGGTCCTCTCCTAATGGGACTGGTTATACCTCAAGAACAGCATGGATCGCGCCTGTCACCAGCACCTCCACCAAGACTCCAGAGGCCCGGGAGCATCTCGGTTGGAGATTGGAGCTGCTTACGGCAAAATCAGCAGGTTGAAACCACCAGCTGCTCTGTGGGAGAAATCGGAGGCCGTAAAGATTCAGTCTCAGAGGCCCACGGGGGCCTGTACAGTGAATGTGAGCCAGCATTAACTCAATGGCAGTGAGTTTGGCTATTTTTCTTTCTTTCTTTCTATCTTTCTTTCCTCCTCTCTTTCTGTCTTTCTTTCTTTTTCAGTTCCCAAGTGAAGAGTCATGGAGGCAGAGTGGGTTCCAGATGCGTGGTTAGAAGCTTCAGCTCCACAGGAGAACAGCGAGGCGGTCTGCTCCCACCACGACTGACAGTCCCGGGGACAGGGACAGTTCAGCTCTGCCCCTGGGTCGGTATTGCCTCAAGGGCGATGAGCTTTGTTTCTAGGGAGTTCTGAAACAGGACACCTGGCGGCCCTGCATCTGAATCCTCAGCTGCTAGCTGAAAGGGGGGTGGCTTAAACCGACCAGTTGCTCCCCCCAAAGAAAGACATGGCTCCTGTCAAGATCGACAACCTTAAAAAATCAAATGAACTTTAAAAAAAGACTGACAGGGCTGGTGTAAGTGGTTGAGTGCAGGACTGCAGCCCGCAGGCTTGGCGGTTCAAATCCAGCGGCGGCTCTCAGGAGCAGCACTGGGTAGCGCCCACGACCACCAGAGACAGTGATGCGCCCCCCCCCCCCCCAAAAAAAAAAAAGATTGGCAACCTTAGAAATTCTGTGGAGCAGCTTCCGCCAGCCCCCTCCAGCGTCACTCAGAGGTGGAATGGACCCTCTGGGCCACAGGCTTGGTTTAGGTATTAGCACCAAGGTAAACTGCACTGTGGCTCTTATCTAAGAGAGAAGGTGCGGCTTCGATGAGGGATGAGAGAAGGGACCTTTGTGGTTATGCATGTCCATGCTAGGTCACCTTGAGAGCTCTGCGTCTTCCTCAACAACCCACCACTACGTCCCGGCCACCATTAGAATGTGCTCTCTGCCACCCTGTCTGCTGCAGAGAGCTGGGCCCCTGAAAACAAAGCCACCACCGCTGCTGTGGCCACCATGGCTGTGGACTGCCTGGAGCCTGTGACCACTGGGCGGACTAGACCTACACCGCAAAACTGTGACCTTGAGGAGACAGATGGCTGTTGGGTTGCCAGCTACAAGTCAGCAGTTCGAACCAGGGCACAGGACAGGTTTAGAGCTCTCACCTTCGGAGACTCACCATGGCCACAACCACTCTCCAAATGAACTATCACTCTGCGGCCGTCCAGAGCCGGTCATGGCTCACATTCCAGAAACTTTCCTACCTTGTGAAGTCGGGCAGGGGCAGGGAATAAAAGATTACCTGCCTTAAACCTGTAAGAGCCCCTAATAAAATGATTTAAAAAAAAAAAACACATACACATGAAACTTGCCATCTCGGAAAGTTGAATTTAAAATCAGGCTTTCTAACTGAATTGAGGACTACGCAATTAAGCAAATGAATGACTAATCAAATGATTATAAAGCACTTTGCAGAAATGTTATGTAAATGCAGATGGAGCATCACAAAATGTGATGACAGCCACGTTGCTGCTGCTTGGGATTCGGGAGAGTGCCATCCCTAGTGGTCCTGCAGGACCCCGGCCCTGTGACCACCGACACATCACCGGCATGACAGCTCTGCCTCGAGCCCTGGGTGGGGGGAGGTGGGGGGGACTAGGGGAGCCTCGAGGCAGGGGCTAGGCCTTGCTGGTAAGACCCGGTGCCTCTGCCTCCCCCAAAAAGACCATTGGGAGACATTCTGCGGGGTGACAGAGACAGGAATCCTCTCCTGCCAAAGCCATCTGCAGCCACGAAGACCCAAGGCCTCTTCTGAAGTCTGATGATACTTGTGCACCCCCCTCCTCCAGGTGGGGCCTAGGTCTCTCCAATGGCCCATATTCATTATAGAAACAAATGGAGGCCCACGAGGGTCACGGGTGGACAGGGATTGGAACTGGAGCTACTATGAGCAGCTGAAGTAACCCTGGGGGCATAGTGGTTACATAGTGGGTAGTTAACCACAAGGCCAGTAGTTCAAAACCACCAGTATTCCTTGGGGAAAAGACAAGGAACTTGTCTACTCTCATGAAGGAGGTGCAGCCTCAGGACCCCAGGGGTCCTTCTCCTCTGCCCTCTGAGTCACTGTGGATCGAATCAACTAGATGGCAGTAGGGTTTGGGGACAGATGAAGGAGTGGTTCAGGGACAGGCTTGCCCTGTCTCCTTTTACCTGGTGAAGGCGTATTGGAAAAGAGATGATTCGCTGCAGAGTCAGCTAAGTATGTTGGAGGGGTGCCTGCCATGAGGGTTGAGGAAGCCTTCATGAGAATTGTCAGCAATGCCCGCCCCCACAGCACCTGCTGCCAGGAGCAAAGACCCCACTGAGAGTGTGCTCATACCCCCATGCAGTGGTCATACCCCCATGCAGTGGTCTGACTGGTGTCCCCATTCTGCACCATGTAAGACATCGCTGTCGTCGGGCGGATTCCGGTTCATCACGCCCCTACACACCACAGAATGAAACACTTCCCAGGGCTGAGCTGTCTTCACAACTGTTCCCACGCGTGAGCCCATTGACGCAGCCACTGTGTCAGTCCATCTTGTTAAGGAC
>PVJH01026830.1:0-29522 GCA_004026705.1 Nesogale talazaci
TCATCCCTCCAAGTGAGGTCATCAAGCTGTGACCTGATTGACAAGCGAAACTCCACCCCTTTACTCTTAATAGTCTCAAGTTGACACCAGATTATGTAACTACACACTGTTTTCTTCTCAGGATTGTAAAAAAATCCCATTTTTTTTTTTACCATAGATAAACATGAAAAATAAAAGAAAAAGCCTATAAATAGTTCCAGGTTTTCCGATTGGGTCTGATGAGGTGCCAAGACTTGCCCCTGAGTCAGAACTCTGTTTTCCCGGATTCCTTTGATACTTCATTACTTTGCTGTTTTGTTGTGCTTTGTGTTTTGTGATGGTGGTGGTGGCCTGTGTGGGGGTGGGGTGGGGGCTCGGGGGTCAGACCAGGCACACTTCCTGCACTGTGTCTCCAGTGCTGTCCCCCCTAGCACAGTGAGGGGACATCATTTCTTGTGGTGAGAACGACAGTCTGTGCATTGGCTGCTCCACACAGGAACGTCATCTTTGAGGGTTGGTGGGCCAGAATGCAGTCTCTCTGTCTCTGTCTGTCTGTCTGGCTGTCTCTCTCTCTCTCTTTTCCTCTTAATTTGCTCCCATGTGGTCTGAGCAGACCTGCCACTCTCCTGGACTATATCTTCAATGCTGTCCTCTGTACTTTTTTTTTTTTTTAAGATACACAAACCATGTTTGAGGGATAAAAAAGATGAAAGGATTTTTCTTTCTGGTTTTAAAAGAAGCATTATATATTATATTATATAATGTAATAACACAGTTCATCTTAAGAAATAAAATTAACAATACTGTATGACACTATCCATTTTGCTAGTTTTTCCCTCCCCACAACTTCTCCAAGTTCTGTAAAGAACAGCTTACAATAATACTAGTGAACATCAAAGAACTTCCATAAGTCTGGGTAAAAAACACTTTGCCAAGTTTGCCACTGTTCTTATAATTTTCACAGCAAAGTACCTGAAGTTACCCTTTTTTGAGTTTTTTAGGCATCACTGCCCTCTGGTGGTGGGAGTAGGAGGCCCAGCCTTTGCTCCTGTGGAGCTGGAATTGAACCTCCATCCCAGTGAACCGCAGTCCCACCCATAACCACTACGCCATCGGGGCTCAGCCCTGAAGTTACCCGTTTTAATCTTCCTCTATAAAATTCTGATTGCAAGTGACTTCATATTAGCATTAGAAATGCTTTATCATATTATTCAAGGAATGTAATGTTTTAAACACATAAAA
Source organism: Nesogale talazaci (assembly GCA_004026705.1). Classification (NCBI taxonomy): domain Eukaryota; kingdom Metazoa; phylum Chordata; class Mammalia; order Afrosoricida; family Tenrecidae; genus Nesogale; species Nesogale talazaci. The sequence goes on from PVJH01026830.1 coordinate 1,222, forward strand.
CTAAAATCCAAGTTCATGCCACGGAATTCATTACAACTCTTAGCAGCCCAACTCATAACCAGTATGCCACCATGGATCCTTGTAAGTGCATACATCTAAAAATTGTTCCATATATCCTGTTGATTTTAAGTTTTAGTATATAGCAGTAATGATGTCATTTCAGGACTTCACAAAACAACAAAAGCCTTGCTAAGTGGATTCCCAAATAGGGCAGAATAAAACTGCTCCAGGCACAGTATATGTATTTATGTATTGTGAAAAATGATGTATGAGCCCCTAATAAAAAAAAAAAATTTCTAAGGCTGGAAAACTTTAAGAGCAGACTTCCACAACATTCTCCCATGGAATGGCGGGTGGGTGGAGTGCTAACTTTAACCACTACACTATGAGGGCTTCAGGCAACAGAAATTACAGAAATTGTATCTGTGTGACCAAATGGGAAATAACTACCTTCATTTTTGAGAGAAACGAATAACTCTAACTAGTGCCACTGCTACCAAGCCTTGGTCTGACAACAGAAGCATTTACCGATGCCACAGTCAAAAGGTTTGCCTGGTTTTCACCCATGATCGTTTTAGATGGGCCTGGATTACAGAGCTACAATTATATAAAGGCACACAAGGAGTCCTGATGTTGTAATGATAAATGCGCTGACCTGAACATCAACAACGTGTTGATGTTGTGATGCGAATGCGTTGACCTGAACTGCCAGGTCAGCAATTCGAGTTAAATCAGCAGCTGCTCTGCGCGAGAAAGCTGGGGCTCGGGGCTCTTCTATTCCCATGAAGAGTCACAGGGCAGTTCTCCCTTGGCCTACAGGGTCACAAGGAGTTGGCATCAACGCGATGGCAGGGAGCATTATTGTTTTTAAAAATTGGAGAAACGCAGTGCTGTTAGCATTAAGGCAACCATTTACTGCGTGCGAATCTCATGCGATCACTTCCTCCCGATCGTTATTCTTTACTTTCCCTATTAAAGTTTCAATTATAAAGGGCAAGGGCCCTTTCCCCTCCCACCACTGGGGTCCAACTACTAGCAAAATCACTGGGCAGTAAGACTTCAAAAAATGTGTGCAAGCAAAGGACGAGCGGAAAGCAGGGCGCCGACTGAGTTCCTACCACTTGGGTAAGCCTGTTGGCACAAAGGTGGGAAAACCGGTGTCTGTCACTGTGAACGTGAGAAGCGTCTAGGCGGGCTCGCGGGTTGCGATGCAGACTGAGAAGGTCAGAGGGTCACTTCCAGGCGCTCCCCTCCACCCCGCCCTTGGCCTGGTTTTCGCTTCCGGTCGTGTCCTTCGTTAAACCAACACTCACCCTCCTGCCATCCAGGGGGTCACAACTGACTCACTGCGAGCCCCTGCGAGTGTGGCCCTGTCACTGTTTGCGGCGCAGAAAGCAGAGCTGCTCGTGCTCACAGCGCTGCCCTGGAGGCTGGCAGCCCACCCGGCAACCACCAGCGGCCCCCTCCCTCGCTGGCCGGCCTCGATTTCGAACTGTGGGGCCAGGGAGCTCCGTCGACCCCCGGCCCCCGGCCCCGGAAGTCACGAGAACCACGTCATTCGCTTCAGGGACGACCTCCCTTCCGGGAAGACCCGGAAGTGCTGGGCGGCGTCCCGGTCGGGCCGGGCGCCGCGCGATCGGGGGCCGGGGGGTCGGCTCCGGGAGCGTTAGAGGAGCTCCGCTCGGCAGGCCCGGCACAGACAGTCCGCCGCGGCTGCGGCTGCGCGGACGGCGAGCCCATGGGGGCGGCGCCGCGGAGCCCCCGGGGCGGGGCGGGGCCTTGAGCTTGCTCCCCGGCCTCGCCACCTCTCCGCGCGCGCCGCCGCCGCCGCCGGGCCGGGCCAGGATGAAAAGGCTTCCGAAGAAGAGCCAGAGCGAGAAGTACCGGCTGAAGTACCTGCGGCTGCGCAAGGCGGCCAAGGCCACGGTGTTTGTGAGTCGGCCCCTCCTCCCGCACCCTAGCCCGCCCGGGACGATGCGCGCTCCCTTGAGCGCGGGGCTCGGGCTTGGGCCCGCTTTCGGCGCCGGCTGCCGTTGGGGCTCCGCCCGAGGACGCGGCACTTTCTACTCCCGGAGACTTGGGCTCTCGGAACCTCGCGGGCAGGTCTACTCCCCCCGATTGGTTAGCTGGCCCCGGCCGATGGCAGTGAGTGTGGGTGGCGGTGTGGCCCTGGGCTAAGCTAGACGTTTCTAAACTCTCCTGTGCCTGTGCTTGAGATCCGACCCGAGCGGGTAGGGTGGAAGTTTCCGGGGCTGTATGCTGGAGAAGGCCACCTCGTCTTTACAGTTCAGCGCTGAACCCACTCTGCCACCAACCCAGGAACTCACTCACTCTAAGAAGGAAACCGGTCATTTAAAACTGAGTACATGTAGGCAGATGCTCCTGCTTGCTGAAGCTTTCATCGGAGTTTGAAAATCGGGAATGTAGCAGCCCCTTCACTGCCTTCCCTCTCGCCTGAGTCACTAGTGTGACCTCTTCGTTCAAAAGCTTGAACATCTCTGCCTTTTTCAAGTATAAGGAAAATTCTGGAAAATCGCACATTCCGAAACATTCAGCATTTGTTATGTGCCCTGGGCAGAAATAAGTACCTTTCAGAGATGCTTCCTTGGAACCTATGTTATTAGAAGGGTATTGGTCCCATCAAGTTCATACAGAAGGTTTTGTTAAGAAAAGGAATGTTGTTTTAAAACGAAGTTTGAGGTCTCCGCTATGTGAAACACCCAGATTGGAACATTCAGTTCAGGGCATATAGTCAAACCTAGATATTTGAATATATAGAAACATTAACATGTAACCATCTAGTTTCACCACACACACACACACACAATTTTTTATTGCATGGGATGCTTTAGGTTGACGTAATTTCCCCCAAAGTCAAGGGATTTAGTAATGACCCAAACTCACAAATCAATTTAAGTATCTATGGATTTAAGAATACCCACTTTTTTCTGCCACAAGTTTCCTGGACTAGAATGGCCATCATCGTGGTTTTCCCAAGAAAGTGCTGGTTTGCACTTAACTGTTCTGGCATAATTATTAATGTGGCTCCCTGTTCACTTAAAGGTGCCCCTACACATGCCACTCATTGTCAGCACGTCAGTTCTGGCTCATAGCAAGCCCCTGTAGGGTTGAAGAGGTTGCGAGTCTTTATGGGGAACAATGGTCTCGTCTTGCTCTTCTAGATCAGCTGGTGGGTTCGAACTGCCGAGCTTGCTGTTAACAAGAGCAGTTCTGCATAAAGGTTGAATAACTGTCTTGAAAGGATACAACACATTTCCCTGACTTTAAACCTGGTTCTGTTCTAATGACTGCCTCTTGGTCTGTGTACCAGTTCCGCATGAGCACTATTCCATGTTCTGGAATTCCCATGCTTTGTAATGTTATCCATAGTTATGATCCACACATTTGAGTAGCTTTTTCAGTCAGTAAAACAGTGTAAGCGTTTTTCCAGTACTCACTCTTTCAAGTTGGCAATAACCCTGGTCTTCTACATCCAGCTTGAATTTCCAGAAGCTCCCAGTCAATATACTGCTGTAACCATTTAAAACCTATCTTTGACAAAATTGTATTTGCATTTGGTATTAATGACACTGTACCATGATTTTTGCATTCTGTTGAGTCACCTTTCTTTAGAATAATCATAAATATGGATCACTTTCAGTCAGTTGGTCAGGGAGCTGTGTCCAAATGTCTTGACATTCACGAGTGAGTGTTCATAGTGCTGTTGAAACATTTCAACTGATAGTCCATCAATTTCTGGAGCCTCATTTTTACCAATGTATTCTGTGCCACTTAGATTTCTTCCTTCAAGACCATCAGTCTGGATCATCTGCTTCTTGAAATGGTTGAATGTAGCCCAGTTCTTTACAGCACAATGAGTGCATATTTCCATCTTTTGATGGCTCCTGCATTATCCTTTCAGCTTCAGATATACTGAACATGCACTTTTAGTTTTCTAACGCCAGGCCTTTATGCATTTCATTATAGTTTTTTTTTATCTTTAGTAATATTTCACTATAATTAAAGTTAGTCTGGAAGGTGGAGTACATCTTCTCACTTGCAACACAGACTTTTTTTTGGTTTGAACTAACAGACTGTATTCTCAGCATAGTACTAGAACTTTTTGTTCATTTTATATGATTAGGTTTTCTTTTTTTCCTTAAAGGAAAATGCTGCTATTTGTGATGAAATCGCTCGTCTTGAGGAAAAATTCCTTAAAGCAAAAGAAGAAAGAAGGTGAGTTGGTTTCCCCATGTATTCTAATCACAATTTTGTGATTGATGGGATATTTGACAATAGCATTGCTTTGCTTCGCCCAGCTGGGCAACCACATGGTCAGGTACAGGACTGACTGTTTGTACCTTCCTATTGTGTGGAACCATGAGAAAACCAAGCTTTTCTACACTCTCCAATTTATAAAAGCCAGGAAATTAACTGTTAGACATTTAACTTTTTTTCTCTTTCCATTTTTACTACCTAGTATAAAGTATAATGGGTACACTTCACTACTATTGAGTGGATTGCAGCGAATAGTGACCCTATATTGTGTTTCCAAGGCATAAATCTTTAAGGGAGCAGACAACTACATCTTTCTCCTTCAAAGCTACTAGTGGATTTGAGCAACCAACCTTGTGGTTAATAACCTGGTCCTAGCACACAGCACCACCAGGCACCTTCCTTACCCACTGGGTCCATATATATATCCATAATTCATGGTATATACCCTTCAGAATTCTAATAACTTTACATCATCAAGGGAGAGGAACATGCGCAGCAGAAATACACAGCAGAAGTAAGCTTCAGTTCTTATCATTGTCTCTGAAGTCATTAGATTTTAGTATTCCCAGTGAATAATGAAGAACTATATCGTTATGTACACAATGATCTTAGTGCATAGTTTTGTCTTCCTGGTATTTGAGTAAAGTGTTGAGATAAGACAGAAGTTCATAGCTCCGCTTCCTTTCCATCCTGACCTCAGGTACTTGCTAAGGAAGCTCCTCCAGCTTCAGGCTCTCACTGAAGGGGAAGCCCAGGCTGCAGCTCCTTCACACAGCTCCAGTTTGCCCCTGACATATGGGGTGGCCAGCTCGGTGGCATCGGTACAGGGAGCTGGGCCCGTTTCTGGAGCCAGTACTGTGGCTGAGGAGCCCTTTGGGAAGAAATCCAAGAAGGAAAAAAAAGAAAAAGGCAAAGAGAACAACAAACTGGAAGGTACCATGGGGGAAGAACTTCAACTGCTCCAAAGGCTCAAATACTAATAAATACTTAGGACAAAGAATGGGTACTAACCAATAGTCGCATGCAGCCAAGGAGACATAAACCTTTATCTGTTCCAGAGAAGCTACTTTGAGTGGAGAAATTGCTTTAGAATTAAATTCAAAGGGAGCTGACTGAGCCCCCCACCCCTCAATCCCTGTGTCTCTCTCTCTGTATTATGTCAAGAGACAGGGAAATGGCTTAGGCGGCCTATTAAGCACACTGATCACTTGGGAAATTGCTCATCTTGCAAAGGAAAAGAGACCTTGAAAAAGATTTTAAGGTTTTTAGCTGCGAAGTACTAATTGGGTACTGCCAGGCGGGTGGGTTAGAAAGATACTTCAGATTTTGGAGAGACATCCCATGTACCTATTCAGTGAGCATATAGTCCCCACTAGACCAGGATTGGCTTATTGTTCTTAGCTTGCACAAGTAAATGACTCCCTTACACTTGGCCCTGGGAGGGATCTAGGGTGGGTGACCCCAGATTTGCGTTTCAGTTCTGAAGAAAACAACCAAGAAAAAGAAAATGGAGGGAGGTGCTCGCAAGCTGGTTCCGCCCATTGCCCTGGATCCCTCGGGACGGCCTGTGTTCCCCATCGGACTGGGGGGTCTCACAGTGTATAGCCTGGGGGAGGTGAGTGAGACCAGCGATATAGAGAGAGGAAGGAGAATCAGAAATATGGGAATGGGGTTGAGCCTTTGCTTCCTGTTCCCCAAAGTAACAGCCCCTTGCTGATCCACATCAAACCTAGCCAGTCTCGAGTCCCTAGGAAAACAGATCGGTTTTGTCTGCTATAGAACCTATTCTCTCTTCCCTCCCCCTTCCTCTGATCTCCTTCCCTCCCTCCCTTGTTTGTGAGTGTGTGATTTAGTCACTCTGTAGCCCCGTAGTCTAGAGGCTACCACAGTAAGCTGGATTTCCAAATTCTTTAATGACCTCAATCCCAGGCTGGGAAATCTTTTCCTAGATCATCACCGACCGTCCTGGCTTCCATGATGAAAATGCCATCTACCCTGTGGGCTATTGCAGTACTCGAATGTATGCCAGCATGAAGTGCCCAAACCAGAAGTGTCTGTATACCTGTCAGATCAAGGACGGTGGTGTGCAGCCGCAGGTACTCATTCGGATAACTGTCCCTCCGCCCCCCTTTAAGACTTGTTCCAGACGCTCTGTGTGCATTCCTTATTCTGGCAGCTTATAAAGAAAACAGAACAAAATTACTGCCATTGAGTTAATAGGGATTCATGGCAACCTTACAGAACAGAGTTCAACTGCCCTGTCTTCCTAAGACTGTAGCTCTTCACGGGAGCAGACGGCGTCTTCTTTATCCTAGAACATGATTAAAGAGTTCAAACTAGTGACTTTGCATATAATTCCTCAGCAACTCCATGAATAATGCACTACAAAGTGGTAGTATGTGATTTTGCATTTGGATCGCCCCAAGGTGCAGAAAAGTGATCAACCCTAAGTCCCACCTCCACTAATAAGTGTTTGGGCTGGGATGTGTACCTATGCCTGACTCTCACATCTCTGCTCTTTCTCTTAAACTATGTTGTGTCAAACATCAGCGTAATTGTGAGTACTTGGAATTGGATCCGAGCTGCTTAATTGTGAAGTGCAAGCTGCAGTAAATGACGTGGGGGCCACATCTGATCTCTGGCTTCCCTAGTGCCACTTGGAGAGGGCAGACATGCCCCCTGGCTCCATCTTTTACCAGTGCTGACACCAACCATTCCTTCACAGCCCTTTACCTCCCAGCTAGGTTCGAGAACGTGTTACAGTGGCCACACACTCACAGAGAGCCCTCAGAATTCACATAGTGGTTACACTGGCGTGTTCATCCCAAAGTCAGCAGTTGAAACCAAGGAGTGCGTCTTAGAAATTCACGGGGCCAGTTCTACCCTGTCCCATAGGCTCACTGTGAGTTGGCCTAGACTTGATGGGGGTGAGAAGTATAGGGAAATTAGTAGGTTACCCCAAGTCAGGATCAGCAGGTGGTGAGGACACAGTCATTGCTCCACCACACCTCTCCTCAGCCCCCAGCCATGTGGTGCCTTTGCATTTGCCTCCATGAGTCAGGAAAGTAAGCCTGCCTATTGCTTTGTCTCAGATCTTGGGCCCATAGTCCTGGACAAGATGAGGAGAAGGGACCCCATAGTGTCAACACTAAGCCTCTGTACCGCAGTGTGTAATGCAGCTGGTCTCAGTGGCCTTTGCTTCTTCAGGCAGGGATCTTGAATGTGTTCTTCCAGAAGGTCGTGCGACTTCTCTGGGTCCCAGATGACCTTTACATACTGAGGAATGACTTGATGGGGGTGTGGTTTGTCCTTTAGCCCACCACACCCTCAAGAAGGAGAAGAATGGTGTCTAAGTCCTACCTTCCTAGGAACGTCGCCCCCAATGAAAGAAAGGAAACAAGCAGGGGCTTGAGTCCTAGCCCTACTAAGATCAGGACTTGTTAGGGGCCACAAGTTGGTTCCCATCCATAGAGATCCGATACCCAACGGAATGACGCACTGCCCAAGGCTGCACTCTCCTCACAACTGTTCTGTATCGGGGCCATTAGTGCAGCCCCCCGCCAGTCCATCTCATTGAGGGCCTTCCTCTTAATGCTGCCTTCATCCTGTAACAGAGAATTGTATCCCAAACGGGCTTGTAGCCACTGGCAAAGGGTCCAGATTTAAATACATCACAGAAGGAATTATGGCTTGAAGAATCACATTCCTTGACTTACAAGTCCATATTAGAGGAAGAATTGATTGTCTACCATTGCAGGATAGATCAGAAAAGGAAGTCATAAGGAAACTCCATGTTAATTCCTAGATACAACTAGTTATAAAGACCTGAGAGTGATTGTAATATTAGTAAAAGCTTTTAATCCTCAGACTAATTGAAGCTCATTCTTTTTCTCCATCTATTATCTCTGACCATTGGGGGGGGGGGGGGGAATAGACTTTTCAGTATAGATCAAATAATCTATAGAAAAATATGTGCAAAGAGGCAGAAACAAGATCATTAGGATACTTGGACCAGAAGCTAGGAGAATGCTTATCCTGCCTGACTCACTGGGGTATATTTGAAAAGGAAAAAAATCTATGGGTATTTTAGTTTTGTTGCTTTTTTCCCCCCCTTAGCTTATTAACCCATATGGACATTGTTTTTATAGTACGTTATGAGTCAGAGATTTAGCTTTAATATTTTTTTTCCACTAGCATCAAGGGATACCGTATGCATAGAAGTGGATACCCCCCCAAAGAAACTGGAAAAAAGCTCCTCTGGGCGGAGCTTTCCTAGTACACATTTCCCTTGCATTGAGCAATCGCTCTGAGTTAGTGCCCCCAGCGGCATCGCCTGGAAGGTTCTCTCTGGTCACAGTAAATGTTTTCATAAATGCAGTTTCACTTGAGCCTCGTTTTTTGTGATGGCCAATGTAAGAAAAGAGTGTGTGGCTGTGAAATTTTGTTTCCTGCTCTGGCATATCTACCCTGTGGGGTGTTATGCAACAGTTAAAAGACTGTGGTAGCATCCATGGAAGGATCTTCAAATTAAATAGTGACCACAAAAGAGAGCAGTGGTGGTCATTGGGTGGTTTGGGGAGCGGGGTTGCAAGGAGAATTGGGGAGCAAACAATGTAGGATGGGGAAGGAGCATTAGAACTGATTGTAACCAGGGCAGTGATGCCACACACACACACAAAAGAAGAACTGATCGTGAAGATATATATTACAACTCTTTTCAAAAGCGATTTAACTGGAAGTGTATAATACCTATTAAGAAAACTAAAGAGAAAAAAAATTTGATCCATGTTTGCCATGAGTAAAGGAGAAAGAATCTTTGCTTAGGGGTGTTGGGTTTATGTTATTGGTGGTAGAGTAATTTGGAAAAGAATCTCAATAATGGTTATACAACACAAAGAGTATAAGCAACGGCACTGAATTATACATGTAGAAGTTGTTGAATTGGAAAATGTGTGGTGTACATATTTCTGCTACACAAAAAGTAATTACACAAATACAGAAAAAGAAAAATCGTTGGAGATTGTTTACTGAGGAAATTGGTCAAAAAAGAAATTACAGAGCTTCTTACAGAAAGGGTTTCTTGCCAGATATTCCCCCATATCAAGTGTGATGTTGATGTACATGTACGGTGCACATCACTTTTAAGTTTCAGAGCGACGACATAGTTGTGTGGCTATCTTTCTACCATTTCTTCCTTAAGAATGTACCTGACTTTCTCGTTCTCAGTTTGAAATTGTTCCTGAAGATGACCCCCAGAATGCCATTGTCAGTTCTTCTGCAGATGCTTGTCACGTAGAACTGCTGAAGACCATAAGTGCTTATGTGTAAGTTGAAGACAGGCCAGAAGATTTCATTTGGTCCTGTGTGATCTTACCTTTTAATGAGCAGAGATCCCGTATCTTATAGAAACCTGCATCTTTCAGACGTTGTGAAAATTAGATTCCCCAGGGTATCCAAGTCAAGACCATGTTTCGTGTTCATACTCACATTCCTGTCCTCACCCTAAATCTCTTAAACTAAAACTCTTCCTTTCCTATTCAGAGGGAAGGTAATACCCAACCTTCTTCCATCTGGACCTGACTTTTTTGGGTTTTCTCATCCAACCATCCACAACCTCATCCAGAGTTGTCCAGGAGCTCGAAAATGTGTCAAGTAAGTATGATCAAATGGAGTCCTTTTTTTTTTTCCCGCTTCACTGCCCTGGTGGGAGTAGGAAGCCCAGTATTGCTCCTGGGGAGCTACTGCCAGATTTGAACCATCAACCCCATGGGCCGCAGTCCTGCACGCAACCACTGTGCCACCAGGGCTCAGCCAAATGGAGTCCTTTTAGAATAGCTCAGGGATGGGCTGGCTAGGGACCTGAGTTAGGAGTGACTGCTTTTTTCATTCATACATTTGTTGACTGTTTTATGTATGTTGAACGTCTTCATGCCTGCTTCTCACTCTCCAGACAGATAAATAGGAGCTCGTATCCCACTGTTTTATAAGTATCATTTTCTTTGTAAACCTTGATAGCAAGATAACAAGAGGGTGGGGAAATCCTATAGCATAATGTGTTAATAAAGAAACCTACCTGCTTTTTTTTTTTTTTTTTTAATTTTAAGACCTACTTGGGTAAGATCTGAAGAAAAAGGGAAAAAAACCCACTAATCCCTTTTAAAGTCGGAATGGGTTATTATGGCTATTAGACAAATATTGAGGATTTCCTGTGGTTCTGCAGTTACCAGTGGGTAAAATTTGATGTGTGCAAACCTGGAGATGGGCATCTACCCCAGAGATTGCTGGAGAATGATGCTGCTTTGAACTTTGAAGCCTTTCAGAGACAGACTTTTGAGGTGGATCAGAATGACCCCATTCTGCCAGGTATCTTTTAACTTGACTCTCTCTAGATTACTCTCTCCTCTTCGCTTCTGAGTACCCTAAGTATACGGGCAGTACGTGAGGGCAGCTTTGACTGAGTTGACCATGGACAGTCCTGAGCTAGAGGAGGGTCTCCTGGCCTGCATCACACACAGAAGCCACAGGAAGTGCCTATCAGCAGGGGACGCTGTCTCATTCTGTAGCCTCAGACCAAAGTGGAATGCCATAGAAATGGTGTACTTTTCAAGTGAAGTTAGCACTTTGTTATAGGTCCTGCCAAATTCCATAAACTCCCTCCCACAAGTGTGTGAAATGATCGAGGAATTGAGCATTGGAGTCAAATAGGGAGAACTCTGATGGGAAAGAAGGGAATGGGTAGAATTCTCACTTTTTGCTTACTATAACCCAGAGCAAGTCACTTCACCAGTTTTCTTCATTATAAAGTAAACGTCTAGCCAAATTGGTCTGACAGATAAAAAGGTATTAAGGGATTGAAAGAACCTGTGTGTACCAACTCAAAACAGTCTCCTGAGAGATTCCCAAGCAGCAGTAGAACTTATTTCTTTTCCCCCCTCCTTGATCCTTGGACCTCCCAGAGCTTCCTTTCCACCCCATGTTCCTGACACACGAGCCCTTGGTGGATACACCCCTGCAGCCCTTGAAGTCTCCGGCCCAGGGTAGCCCAACTCAGTCGTCAGAGTGAACAAGGAGGAAGCAGCTTTATCATTTTTATCCGGATGAATTTTTTTAAATTAAAACTACAAATATATGAATGAAGACGGCTGGGATGTAAGAAGACAGTGAATTACGCACCGTGGAGGTTCCTGAGGGAGGCGGAGGGGACACTAGCTGCTTTATTTTTAGTAATAAATTTCTCTTGATGGCTCTGCATATTTTCATTTGTTGTAATCAAAGTATAATTTATTTTGCTTAGCAATGCTTGAGGTAGACTTAACTCCTTTATAAATATCTTGTGACTCAATGAGAGAGATAATAAGATTCCAACAACCTTCTATGCGTGTTTGATTCTAATCCCAATCCAATGAATATTGCGTCTCAGCCCTAAGACCCTGCTGCTTTATTTCATGTCATTATCATTTAAATCAAATCATCTACTTATGCTCACACAGGAAAGCACAGTCTAAAGTACTCTGCTCATCTTTTCCTTCACATTTTGCACATCTCTTGAAGGAATTAAAAAGTCACTTTTGAGAGTCTGTTATTTAACCATTTCTACTGCTCGTTTGTGGTTTCTTATTGGAGAATGTGCCTTTAAGCACATTACAGTGAAACTATAATAGCACAAATTCAAGCACCATGTGATTGAGGACTGGCTTCACCCTCCACAACCTATCAGTTGTAATAACTGCATTAATATACTGTATATACTTGGGTATAAGCCAAGGCACCTAACTCTACAAAAACAGAAAACAACAGCAACTGGTAAATTTCAAAATAAAAATAGGTACCAATAAAATTACATTAATTGAGGCATCAATCTGTTAAGTGTTTTTGAGTATTTGTTTCAAAGAAAAATAGTAAACTAACCATGTAAGTGGAAAAGAGGGTCAGCAAAAACAATATGCTGTCGGGCTGAGCCCCGGTGGCGTAGTGGTTGTGCGCGGGACTGCAGCCCACTGGGATGGAGGTTCAATTCCAGCTCTACAGGAGCAAAAGCTGGGCCTCCTACTCCCACTACCAGAGGGCAGTGATGCCCAAAAACAAAACAAAAAAACAATACGCTGTCAACGATAACTTTTAAAAGTACCAAAACCTTTGCTCAATCAGTAACCAAGCTAGAACTCAAGAGTTAAAATCCTTCAAAACTGGATTCCACCTCATGGTCTGTATGTCCAAACAGCTTCAGCTTTAACTGGTGTGAGGTTATCACCATAGACGCTATTATCACTGAGTTCACAGTCATCACCCTCACTGTTGGCGTTCTCAATACAAAGTGCTGTCTTCACTGCCACCCATAGCATTACTAGCGCCACATTTCTTGAAGGCGGGTTGCACCATGTCCTCTGGAATCTTCGCATGCATCACAAACTCATTTTGCTAGGGCTGAGCCCCGGTGGCATAGTGGTTGAGTGTGGGATTGCAGCCCACAGGGTTGGCGGTTCAAATCCAGCAGCAGCTCCCAGGAGCAAGACTGGGCCTCCTACTCCCACCAGGGGGCAGTGATGCCCACAAAAAAAAAAATTCATTTTGCTATCAATTCTATGTCGGCCTTCATCAGATTTCCAACTTTTTTCAGACTGGCTTGACCAGGTGACATCCATTCATGCTACATCTTTCACACACAGCCTTTGAAAGATTTACTTAAACACACATGTAGGACTGCAATACAGATATAAACCTTCCTGGAATAACAGCCAAAGTAACTTGAAAAGACTCAATTTTTTTTATATCACCAGATGTGTAGGCCCTGAACATATCCCAAACTAGCAGTGATAGTTTTTTTTCTACTTGTTCATTCAAATTTCTTCCAGCCATTTTCTGGTTCCATCCTCATCCATCCAGCCTTTAATATGTGTGCACACTATAATTTGTGGTAGGAATTTGACCTTTTTAGGCAAGGTCTTTCTTTTAAAAATAATGACAGACTACAGCATAATTCCCTTAGCCAAACATGATAGAATGACTTTTTTCTTTTTTTTTCTTTTTCCTTTTCTTCTGAAATGGTATTTTTCATTTCCTGTGTTTCTGAGTAAAATACTGGTAATTTTGTCTCCCAAACTTGCCACAGTTCTGTTGCTTGGAAGATCAAAGGTCATAGGTGTTTCTTCTATATTCCCAATATCTCCCAAAGATATAGTTATGAACCTTTTATTGTTTTATGATGAAAGGATAAAGTCACATCACTTTTTCATCAGTCTTTTGGTAACTTTGAAATTTTCGTTCTTTTTAAAAAAAAATCATTTTATTTGGGTCTCATACAACTCATCACAAATACATATATATATATATATATATATATATATCCATTGTGTCAAGCACATGTACATTTGTTGCCATCATCATTTTCAAAATTTCTTTTCTACTTGAGCCCTTGGTGTCAGCTCATTTTTCCCGTCCCTCCCCATCCCCCTTCACGAACCCTTGATAAATTGTAAATTATTATCATTTTTGTCATGTCTTACACTGTTTCACATCACCCTTCAGTTGTCCGTCCCCCAGGGAGGGAGTTATACATAGATCCTTGTAATTGGATCCCCCTTTCTACACCTTTCCTCCACGCTGATGGTATCGCCACTCTCATCACTGGTCCTTAGATTTCATTTGTCCTGGGTTCCCTGGACAGTTCCTATCTGTACCAGTGTACATCCTCTAGTCTAGCCAGATTTATAAGGTAGAATTGGGGTCATGATAGTGGGGAAGAGTAAGCATTTAAGAACTAGAGGAAAGCTTCATGTTTCATCATCGCTACACTGCACCTTGACTGGGTCGTCTCCTCCTTGCAACCCTTTTGTAAGGGGATGTCCAGTTGCCTGCAGGTGGGCTTTGGGTCCCCAATCTGCACTCCACCTCATTCGCAATGCTATTTTTTGCTCTTTGATAGCTGATACCTAATCCCTGAGACAACTCGTGCTCACACAGACTGATGTCTTCTTCCATGTAGCTTTGTTACTTCTCAGCTAGGTGGCCATTTATTTATCTTAAAACCTGTAAGACACTAGACACTGTCTTTTACTACCATCAGCTTTTTTCACCACATTTGCTTATACACCCACTTTGTCTTCAGCGATCATGTCAGGAAGGTGAGCATCATAGAATGCCAGTTTAATAGAACAAAATGTTCTTGCATTGAGGGAGTACTTGAGTGAAGGCCCAATGCCCATCTGCTACCTTAATACTAAACCTATAAATATATGCGTGAATATCTATTTCCTCATTCTCATATATAAATATATTTACATATGTACATGCCTGTATTTAGTCACCTTTGCCTCCTAGTTCTTATTTCTATTTCTTTTACTTTCCTCTTGTTCCACTATCATGTTCAACCTTCATTGGGGTTTCAATAATTTCTCTTGGTAACACTGCCCTTGATCAAACCCTACCAGGCCTCATACACCCTCCTTGTCACCGATTTTGGATATTTGTTTCCTTGTCCCTAGGTTTGTTAACATCTCTTCCTTTCCCTCACCTTCCTCTCTCCCATGGCCCACCCCCACCCCGAACCGCAGGTCCAATTGTTTTCTCCTCCAGATTGTTTATTCCGCCTATCTAGATAGACCTGCAGAGATAATAATATGCACAAAAACAAGACAGAGCAAAACAGAGCAACAAAAGTAAACAAAACAGCAAAAAAACAATGACCAAAAAAAGCCTGTAAATAAACATTCCTATAGGAATGTTTTCAGGTCAAGTCTGATGGGATGCCACATCCGGGCCCTAAAGTCCGTTTTTGACTCCCTTGGGACTTCTTTGTTCTGCTCCCTTTGCTGTTCTGTGGCACACCCGGTGTTTTGCCTCGGTGTGGTGGGGTCAGATCGGGCACAATTCCCACACTGCGTCTCCAGTGTTGTCTCCTGTAGAGCTGTGGGTCAGTGAGGGCGAAATCTTTGCTCTTTGCTTCAAACAGAGGTTATACCTATTCGTGAAGCTGGTACACAATCCTGCTGATACAACAAAATTTCCAATGCCTGGTGCTTTTCATTTGTCATCTTTAGCCATTTTAAGGGCATGTAAGCAGATTCCCATGTGTGTTATGCTGTAACCATTTTGACCACACTTCATAACCCATTTATGCAATTCTGTCTCTAGAGCCCCGTATGAAGTCATTAAACCATGTCGAGCTTTTTTTGCCTTTGGAATCTTTTTTCAAGTCAGCTTTCATTTTCGGCCACACCCTCACTGTGTTTTTGTCAACACAAAATTCCCTACTTGCAATCCTGTTATTGCTTTCTTCTACACTTGACACAACCTTAAGTTTAAAACCAACTTTGTATGATCTGCAAAGTTTTGGACCAGGGTTAGAAATATTGGGATCCATTTCTAATAAGATTTTTTTTAAGACTTTGAAAAAGAATGCCATACGATAGCAATTGAATTCTCAAAATATAGCATAAGCCCTACTCCAAAAATAAGCCCAAATTTTAAGTCAGTTTGGCTGAGCCCCGGTGGCGGTGGTGTAGTGGTTGAGTGTGCGACTGTGGCCCACTGGCTTGGCAGTTCAAATCCAGCAGCAGCTCTCCTGGAGCAAGGCTAGGTAGCTCCCACGACCACCAGAGGGCAGTGATGCCCCCTCCCAAAAAAGAGGTCAGTTTACAGTAAAAATGGTGACCAGGGAACTACCGGTATACATATAAACAAGTAAAGTCAATTGGCAATTGAATACCGCAAGACAGACTTCACCACAGAAAACACATCCCCATCCCCCCACCCCCAAAAAGAATTGCACTCAAAAGACACCACGAGACTCAAAACATGCTAGAACACCAAGGGAGTTGACAGTAATTTAGGGTTCAGAGAATTTGGTATGATATTCCAGAATATGACGTGACTGCATACAGCAGCCTATGTTCAGACATGTGTTGTGTGTACGCGCAGTCTTACTGCATACACAGCATTACCGCATATATATGGGAAGTGCTAGCGCAATACATGCAGGGGCACGGTGCGTATCCGACCTTCATCGGACAAGGATGCGGCGTGCCCCAGGTTCCAGCTCACAGACGCAGTCAGGTTCTTGCCCAGTACAGCTCAGACAACACAGAGACGCCGGCGGGCAGGAGAAAAGAGCAGGGATAGCAGCAGTAATCAGACCACCCACAGAGGCTGCAGATGAGCGGAGGAGACCAGAGAACATCCCAACAGCACCGGAGGACAGGTAAGTGGGACCCTTCTCCCCCACCCCCTTCACTTGAATATAAGCTGAGGGGGGGCTTTTTCAGCATAAAAAATGTGCTGAAAAACTCTGCTTATCAACAAGTATATTTGGTAACCACTAGAAGTCCTAGTAGCACAATGGTTAAGCACTCGGCTGCTACACAGAAAGAAGATCAGTGGTCCAAACTAGGTACTCCACATCGGAAAAGACCTAGTGGTTTGCTTCTGAAAACTTAAAGCCTCGGAAACTGTTTGAAACAGTTCTACTCTCTTGCATGGTGTTGAAAACCAACTCAATAACACAAGTGTAAGCTTGCATTCTATTTAACTGAATTTTCTGAACCTTTCTCATGGGTGATTCATGGCATTAAGGTGGATTTTTACAATCTCACTTCATCCCAATAAGTACAACTTCTCATGGAATCTTGTGGGATGCTTTAATTACCCACCAGGGCTAGCTGGAATGGGAATGAACAAAGGGCCCCAGGAACAGAAGACTTTTAGAGAAGATGATGTGAATTGTGGTACATTTGTAACTACCAACTAAATGGTATTAGCATCTTAAGTATTAAATCTGACCAGTAGAGAAACAATAGCTTATAGCTCACACCACACTAGCCACTGAAAGCAATTAGAAACTAATATGAATCTAATGCAAACTAATTGAATTAATCTAGTACAAACTTTTAATAATTTGTATAAATTTTTAAAAGAAGAGAAAAATCTAATAAACTTTGGATTGTACCAAGTCAGGTGGGGACCACTCAAAGCTGTTAACGTCTTAATGTTTTGTCCTTTCTCTGTATAAGTGGCTTGGACATAATTGAGATAGGCTGCTTTTTTCATGTAACAGAAATCTATTAACATTTTCGGAAGGCCTTAAAAATAGTTTATATAAATGGCCAGGCTATTTTCTACGACTTTACTTTGTGGATTGGTTACAACAGTATTTCAAACTAGAGACTTCAGCCCTTAGTGGGTCATAAAAAGGGAGTTAAGAACTAGCTTATTTGTGTTAGTCCAAGTAGACTAGAGAAACAAAATCATAGACACGCGTATGGATATAAGGAAAAGGTTTATATACAAGAGGAATGGGACATTGAGAAAGCATCCCAACCCAGTCCAGTCCGAAGTCATAAGTCCGATATTAGCCCATATGCCCAATACCAGCCCCCAAAGTCTCCTTCCAACTCACGAAGTCACAGGCCAGTGGGTGCAGAATCCCAGCCAGTGGCAGGGTCCCCCCATGGCTCCTCACTTCTAGGACTCAGGGTCCATCACCAGCATCCAGGGTGGTAGAAGCAACTCAGCACTGGCAGGGATCTCCACATAGCTTCTCCAGTTTCAGAGGTTTGGTTCTATCAGGGTAAGGCCGTGTGACTTCTTCGGCTCCTTCAGCTCCTTGGACTCTGCCATCTTGTCTTGTCCATAATTCATCGTCTCTAAGACTAAGTCCCAACAACTGGAGAGATAGCTTCTCATCTCCATGAGGGAAATATCGCGAGATTTTCCAGAAGTCTCAGGAGAAAGCCATGCCCACATGGAGACCTCATTAGCTACTCAATGGCTATCTCCAGATTAACAGGCTAGACTCCACCCCAACATCTCAGTCATGAAATTAACATAAGCACCTGACCACCACACTACTAAAAATGAATTAAAGCAGTTGGAGCATATTGGAGTGACAAAGATTTTTTTTTTCCTGGAGTTTTAATTGTAGTTGTAAGATGTGTGTATACATATGTATATATATGCATATAAATGGGGGGACACTTGGATTTACGGTGGATCGTGGCTTTAAGAAACTGAAAAATCTGCAATCCCAATCTACCCTGCGAGCCTGTTAAGAGACATCTGTTGATTTTGTGGGGGAAATCAGCCACTGAACAAACACCCTCTGGAGCACAGTACTACTCTAACGTACGGAGCCCCTCACGTTATGGCACTGAGTCAATGGCAAGTGGTTGCTAGTCTATCTAGTCATCTCTCCAAATTATAAAGACTTAAAATTTGACATCTCATGCCAGCCAGGGTGAGGGGTTCCAAATAGTTTAACCCTTTGAACATTGAGTAAATGTGTTATTTAACCCAAGTTGTAGGAATCAAACTGTAAATGTATTATTTATTCCTCAACCTCTTAATTCATGTTAAAGATCCCAAAAATGTAGTTGGATCAGAAACAACTGATGCTTTATTTCCATGTTATGTTCATCACACGACTTAATAATGAAAAATTGCAAATAAACATGTATATCTAGGCAGTTGGTTATAGCAGTGTTTCCTGTCCCCCTGAAGGAGGTGCTGAAATGATCCACAGGCAGATATCAAAACTTGATCTAGGATTCTAGGTGGTAGTACAAAAGTCTTCCATTGCTGGGAGTGTGCTGAATAATTTTTTTTTTCTGAAAAGGTGGTTGGTAAACCAAAAAGATAAGCAAACTAATGGGTTAAAGTATGAAGCACTCTAATCATATATTCTGAAAAGAATATAGGAACTACATGAAAAAAATTTAATAAAAAATTTTATTAAAAAATATTATAAAACCACATGCTGTTTCACATCACTTAACATTCATGATACCTTTTGTACTATATTGCTTTCTGTGATCTAGATTTACTACCATAAAGGTGATTATCAATGAGCTGAGAGGGATTTGAATTTGGGCCTCAATCAGCATAATTAGTAATTTATATCAGGTATAGGTTCCGCTCACATTTCATTAATCAATGGAACCAATATTTTTAGTAGTCTGGATAAGTTTTTCCTCTTTGTTTTTAAGGCTTATTGCTCAGTGTAAAATACTTCAATCATACACAATAGCCACTGATTTTCCATGTTCATGTTTTGCTTTGGTATTTTTAATCATTTTATCGAGGGCTCATGCAATTCATCACAAAGCATGAATGCATCCATTATGTCCAGCACACGTGTACATTTGTTGCCATCATTATTTTCAAAACATTTTCTTTCTACCTCAGTCCTTGATATCCTCATTTTCTTCTCTCTCTCACAAACCCTTGATAAATTATTATTTTTTCATGTCTTACACTGACCGATGTCTCCCTTCACCCAATTTTCTGCTGCCCATCCCCCAGGGAGGGGGTTGTATGTAGACCATAGTGCTTGGTTCCCCTTTTGTCCCTCCACCTTAACCTTACCCTCCTGATATCACTACTCTCATTATTGGTCCTGAGGGGTTTATTCCATCTTCATGTTTAGTGAGCTTACATTTCTCTTCCAAATTATTTCTCCATTGCCTCATACTGCTGATAGCAATAACACATGTTTTGTTGCACTTGGAAACTGTGATAAAAATCCATGGTAATAGTTTCAAAAGAAAACTAATGATTACACTGAAACACTCTAGACTTGCAATACACAGGATGGATGCTGCCGCCTTGAGTTGGAACATACACCATTAACAGCACGATTTTTAGCTAAAGGGCAGCACAACCATTAATGTGGGCACTTATTATGAGTATTAAGAAAGGTATTATAAGTTGATATGTGCTATGCCATTATGTGCCTGGCAGCTCAATCACTGTGTAGAAGAGGCATGAAATACACAAGCTGCATGTGGGGAGCTGTTTTGTTTGCTGCATTTGGTCACATCCCACCCTTAGGGGGCAAGATACATACATGGTTGAGCTTTATCCAAATGGACATGAAGTGGCACCTGACTGTGCTACCATGATTAAACTTGTGTTTTCTCTTTGTTGATGAATTTTGAGGTGATTTTTACTTGTGTTTTTATTGGGCGAAAGATGGGCTTCCTATCCCTGTAAAGTTGCAGTCTGAGAAACCTACAGGGGCACTTATGCCCTGTCCTCTAGGGTCACTGTGAGTCACCGTCAACCCAACGGCAATGAGCTTTAGAAATCTGTTTTTATTTGAGAAGTATTAATTTAAGATAATTTTAGATTTATAGGAAAGCTGCAAGAATAGAAAGAAAAACTCCCATACTCCTTTTATCTGGCTTCCCAATTGTTAACATTTCACTACATTTACTTTATAATTCCCCCCTTTTCTTCTTCCTTTTAATTTAAAGGGAACATTAATGAAGCCATAAACAGAACAAGAATGAAAAAACTACCAAGACATATTATCCAAGTGTGGGGGAAACATTCGTCTGAGGCCATAATGGTTTCCAAGGCTTTACTGAGCTACAGAGCTTTTAGAAATGATGTCAAGAAAAATGATTAGTGACATAGAAATACATCAAAATTACCAGTGGAATTTCGGATCAGGATGGGCGTCATGATTGAGACAGTTAGGGGAGCTTAAGACACTGGTCCAGGAGCCTCCCTGAAGCAGTTAGACCATGACTTAGGAGCATGCCGCTCCCAGTACGGTGATCTCCCTCAAGGAAACATCCAAGTAAACCTCTGACAGGTCTCTTCCTTGGCCTGATCAGGAGGGTGGAGGTGATCTTTCCAATGCCCTTGGTCAAAGGGCAAGACTGTTTATATCCACAGCCAATGGTCAGAAGAAATTTACTGGAGGATTAATATCCCTGGGGACTCTACAAATGGAATTTGGGTTTTCATTGTCATTCATAGTCTTCTGCAAATCAGGTGCTCAGAATTTAAGTTCTAATACAATTCGTGGGTTTAATTTTTTAAAATCATTTTATTGGTTCATACAGCTCATCACAATCCATACATCCATTGTGTCAAGCGCATTTGTACATCTGTTACCATCATCATTCTCCATGGGTTTATTATTAACAATCCTTGGATCGCACAAGCTGGTGTGCTTCTTCCACTTGGACTTAATGGACACTTGCCTTAGATGACTGCTTACCTTAAGACAAACCATTAAGACCCCAGCACTATTCTTCCTGATAGCCGAATACCATCTGATTTTTCATACTGTATTTAAAAAAGCACCATATCTTAAGTGCTCACTTCATGAGGGCAGTTATAGAGGTAGGCCACAACTTAAGAACTAATTGTTCAAAAAGTAAACCCTAATTGTTCTTAGATAAGGCTTATGATTAGGTAGGTACAATCCATTTATACAAGGTTTATACACATCTCTGGTTCGATTAGATGTTGCATTACTAGCTGGCTGAGAAAGATTATAAGGACTCTCCATAGGACCTTTGGTGAGTCAATAATCCAGCTAGTGGGATAGAATTCAAAATGTTAGTGAGAAAAGGATAATATGCACATATAGGAAAGCTTTATAAACAAATACAAAGAACTTTCACTCATTCAGATCACAAACTTAAGCGAAGGGGCACTGCTAAGAAACAATGAGTTTAGAAAGCAAAAATTATAACAGCACTGATTCACTAAAGCAATACTGTAGGTCTAACCACAAAAGAAAAATATGAGAATAGCAAATTTTGTCAACAGCTTTATTAGCATATAATTCACATAATACAATTCAGAAGTTGAATCACTTCAAGATGAGTTGTACAATTATCACCACAATCAGTTTTAGAGCTTTCTTCATCTTTTACTAATCAATATTAGCTTCCCATTTCCTTCCAACTTCCCTTGCCAGATTCCCAAGGAAGCACTAATCTAGTTACTGTCGGTATAGATTAATCTATCCTGGATTTCAAGTACATGAAAATTAAATAAGTATAACACACCGATAAAAAGCCTCAATTGAAAAGAGCAAAAAATATTTAAAATTAGGACAAATTTAAATGGATCACACAGAAGATCAAATGATAGGATGCTAAATTGTAACCTGAGTGCATCTGCAACAATCTATTATCCAAAGGCATTCTGCATGAAAGCAAGACTATTAACATCCTTGGCCCAAAATCAGAGGGAATTCACTAGGGCTTAATCCACATGTATTACCGCTTCACTTTTTTTTTTTAACTGAAACAGCTTTAAATTGGGTCAAAAGGAAAATCAAGTGATAAGATACTGCATTTCACCCTAAGTACTTCTGCCATAATCAACTTCACAATGCTCTCTGATAACAGGGCTATTCACATCCTTCAACTATGATTAAAAGGGATTCATCAGATAATTTATAAATTATTTTTATTTTGTCATAGTTTACACCATCTGACGTCTCCCCTCACCCACTTCTCCACTGTCCATCCCCTAAGGAGGAGGCTATAAGTAGATCTTTGCAATCTGTTCTCCCAGATGATGAGCGGATACCAGGGACTCAAGTGGAAAGCGAGTGTTTTGAGAACAATGAGGCAAACAAATGTTCAAAAGTGCTTGACACAAAGGATGTATGTGTGGATTTTTATAAGAGTTGTACAAGCCCCCAATAAAAACCATTTAAAAGGTGGGGAGGAGAGTGGGAGGGGTGATTCATCAGATTCAACTCGAGACCCTACAAATGGATTTGGGGCTTCCATTGTAGCTGTGGTCTTTTATAAGCCAGGTGTTCACAATTTAAGTTCTGAAGGCATTCCTTCCTTTTCATTAAGACTTTATTATTTACATTCCTTGACTCAGGCTGGTATCCTTGTTCCATGTCGACTTAGTTGACACCCCACTTAGATACTTGTTTGAAAACAAGCTTTTAAGATTCCAGATGCTATTTTGATAGTTGGGCACATCTAGTTTCTTCACTTTCCTGTATTTTTAGATATCTCTTTACAAGGGAAGGAAAATAGCAAATATTTATTGGCTTTAACTTGCCAAATTTTGAGAACCTTTAAAGCAAGAGATTTGGAACAAAGTCCTGTGACTTCCAAGTTGTAGACCTTGGAATAGCAGTCATCAGCTTCTGTTCACTCTAGGGTGTTTTAAGTCTAAAGGAATGTTTCCGTTGCTTTAACCTACAACAAGTATGTGTAAGGTTAAAGTCCAGTTCTTTTTTTTCTTTCCACTGTGCAAACCACTTCAGTGCCTGAAACCCATGGAGTACAGCCAAGCAATGGTTCAGGGTTACAGTTTGCTCTGGCATGGGACACTCTGAGAGGCCCATGGGATCGGACCTGCCATAAATCCAAACCCATGCACTAAAATCCAGTTCTTAATGGTATTTCCAAATCCTGGTATGGCCTATGGAGAGTTCTGAATGCCTCACAAAGCCAAACTTTAAGGTCCAATTAGTCTATAGCATGAGGCCTGGGTTGCCAAGAGCATCAAACATATGTAATTAACTACATAATACAAGGCAATTTTTTCTTATTGGGGGTCAAGATTTATAAAACTAATTTTCAAAGTGTTACCCCTACCCCCTGAGCAAGCTGCCCCAATAGAAATGAAATCACCAGCTCCTAGACTGTGATTCTCAACCTGTGGGTCGTGACCCCTTTGAGGGTTGAATGACCCTTTTACGGAGGTTGCCTGTCATATAACTGTAGGAAAGTTATAGTTATGAAGTAGCAATGAAAATAATTTTATGGTTGGGGGGGTCATCACAACATGAGGAACTGTATTAAAGGGTGGCAACATTAGGAAGGTTGAGAATACTGTCCTAAACAAACATGCCACTCTCCTCTGGTCATTAATTTTCTTTTTTTTTAATTAATTAATTTATTTTGGGAGGTCATGAATTTTCTCTCAAGGTCATTGAACATGGTAAGAATGTCTAATAAACTGGGGTGAATGTGAAACAATGCAATTATTTTGTCCTTTACCAAATTGACCTCAATTGAGGTGGGACCACTGAAGAAGCATTTCATGACCTCATATGTGGATCACCAGCAGTTAGGGCATGAAATCTCTGAGTTGTTGCAGGGTTTTGTACAAATATTGCTCTTCCTTTCGAGTACATGGTTAGAGTCCCCTTTCCTGCTCTCACTGAGTATAGGTGCGGGTGTGTTTCAAGTGAGCAGAAGTGACTGTCAGATAGAAGTATTTAATTGCCAGAGTGAGACTTAAGGTGACCACAGGGGCACAAGTCAACTTGGAGCCTCTGAATCTGCGAATGGCCACAAGGAGATAAGTCTGTTTCTATTCTTTGAACATGAAATAAATTTTTATTTATTTCTGAGATGTAGCAGTTTTTGTTACTGCAGCACATCTTAGAATGAATGACTATAATGCATCTCCATATGCCAAACCTTAGACCATTTACTCTGCCTCCTCACAAGTTAACAGCAGGGGGACTAAAGCTCAAGAACATGCATTGCTCAAGCAAGGCCGAAAAATCAACTGTACCTGCCATAGGGAGAATTCCTATCATAACAAGCTGTAACAACAACCAGGAGTGTTGGCTATCCTTATTTGAAGGCACAGCCAATGCCTCTCTTGCCAATGGACACGGGAAATCCATCCTCTGATGTACCCTTACACAAATCTGAAGACCGCTAGAAGTAGAAAGATAGTTGTAGAGGCAATGACTTATTTAATGTGGCCCTTTTGGATAAAGTGTCTGTGTTAGTCTGCATTGACTAAAGAGACAAATTCATAGACACTGATATGACCATAAGAAAACTTTACCTAAAAGAACAATAGTATATTAAGAAAATATCTCAGTCCAGTCCAGATCAAGTCCATAAGTCCCTTATCAGTCCATATATCCAATCCTCTGCTAGTCCATAAATTCCTCTTTAGACTCTTGCACGACATGCAATGATGCCTAATACAGGAAGATCACAGGCCAGTGGGTAGAAGGTCTTGTGGATCCTGTGGCAATGGAAGCCTCTCATCACTGGCATGTGTCTACACAAGTCTCCTCCAGCTCTCTCAGAGTCTCAACAGCAGGAAAGGGAAGGCAGAGAGAATGTGTTATTCTCTTCCCAGGAGAAAAAGAGGAAGTTTCCAGAATCCTTCTGGTGGATATTAGCTTGTGACCCGATTGACAGGCTAGACTCCACCCCTTCGCTCAAGTTGACAGGAGATTATGTAGCTGCCAGTCTCTAACTCTCACCAATTGCCCTTTTCCTGCAAGGATCTGGTAAGAAGTTGGAGGTTGGAGGGGAGAGATACTGATAGGACTCACCTTTAATTATGAACAGGATGCTCTAGAATGCATCTTGCTATAAAATCAGCTCACTGAGAATCAGAAGGAGGCACTGAATTACCCACAAGAGCCAGAACTAGAGTATGTCTCTTAACCTGAGATCTTTCTGCAGTGACCTTTCTGGTTCCAGAAGATGGAAATCAGAGGAGTAGCAGGAGCATAAGCAGGAGTGAGAACATAAAACAGAGTGATGGACTTTCCAGTCCATAGAACAAGTAAAGATGAGTGCTTTTATGCAGGAAACTTGCTTCTGGAATGAGGTGCCTCTTAATTAGAAAAGCTAGGCTTGCTGACCCATAGAAGCGGAGTTGAGTGTCTGGGCTGGGGCTCACTGGAGTGGGGTGTCACTGGACACTTAGTTCAGGGATGGGTTTACTGACCCAAGGAGCTTGAGCTGAATGTCTTCAGGTTGAGGCTTACAGTGAAGTATGGTATGCCCCTTTGGGCATTAGCAGATTTGAAGGAACTTTGAAACGTGTGCTGATAAACAACTGTATCCTAAGCATTTCTCACTTGCATCAAACTCGCCCGGAGGACGACATCCCTAGAGGTCAACAAACAGACCTTGAATTATTTATAGGTTTTTCTTTTATTTTTATTTATTTATATATTTTTCCTGGACATTGGTTTTTTTTCTTGTTGTCTCCATTGTTTTGTTTTCTTTTGTTGCTTTGTCTTGCTATGTCTTATTTTTTTATATGCATTATCTCAGCAGGTCTATCTAGATAAGATAGGCTGGATGATCACTCTGGAGGAGAAAACAATGGAACCGATGGTTCTGGGGGATGGTTCTGGGGAATATGAGAGAGGGAGAGGTGGGGGTTGAGGTGATGTTGACCAACCCCGGGACAAGGGAACAAGTGATACAAAATCAGAGGCAAGGAAGGTGTGAGAGGCCTGGTGTGGGTTGATCAAGGGTCAATTGGATTGGTGTGGATTGATCAAGAGAAATTGATGAAGAGAAATTACTGAAATCCAAATGAAGCCTGAGTATGAGAGTGGGATAAGAGGAAAGTAAAAGGAAAGAAAGGAAAGAAATAGGAGGCAAAAGGTATTTATAGAGGTCTAAATACAGGTATGTACATAGGGAAATGTATTTGTATAATGATGGGAATATAGATCTACGTGCATATATTTATAGGTTTGGTATTAAGGCAGCAAATGGATATTTGACCTCTACTCAAGTACTCCCTTGATGCAAGAACACTTTGTTCTATTAAATTGGCATTCCATGATTCTCACCTTCCCAACACAATTGCTGAAGACAAATAAATGTTTGCATAAGCAAATGTGGTGAAGAAAGCTGATGATGCCCAGCTATCAAAATATATCGTGTCTGGGGTCTTAAAGACTTGAAGGTAAACAAGTGGACATCTACTGAGAAACAACAAAGCCCACATGGATGAAGCACACCAGTCTATGTGACCATGAGGTGTCAAAGGGAACAGGAATCAAGCACCAAAGAACATAAAATCATATCATTGTGCGCCCACCTTCCTGATGTGATCGCTGAAGAGAAATGTATGCTTAAGCAAATGTGGTGAAAAAAGCTGATGGTGCCAGGCTGTCAAAAGATATAGCATCTGGGTTCTTAAAGACTTGAAGGTAAGCAAGTGGTCATCTAGCTCTCAAACAACAAAACCCACATGGAAGAAGCACACCAGCCTATGTGAGCACGAGGTGTTGATGGGATCAGGTATGAGGCATCAAAGAACTAAAAATTATATCATTGTAAATGGGGGGGGAGGTAAAGGTTGGGGACCCAAAGCCTGTTAGTAGGTAACGGACCATCCCCTTACAGAAAGGTTGCTGGGAGGAGACGAACCAGTTGGTGCAGTGTAGCAATGATGAAACATACAACTTTCCTCTAGTTCTTAAATGCTTCCTTTCCTGCCCACCGCCCCACCCTAATGCCAACTCTACTGTACAAATCTGGCTAGGTACCAGAGAATGTATAGATAGAAACTGGAAATATAGGGAATACAGGACAGATGATCCCTTCAGGACCAGTGGTGAAAGTAGTGATACTGGGAGGGTAGTGGGAAGGTGGGGTAGAAAGGGGAAACCAATTATACGGATTTACATATAACCTCTTTCCTGGGGTACAGACAATGAGGAAGTGAGTGGAGACATCAGACAATGTAAGATATGACAAAATAATAATTTATAAATTATCAAGGGCTCATGAGTGGGGAGAGCATGGAGGGAGGGGGAAAATGAGGAACTGAGACTAAGGGCTAGGCTACAAAGCAAATGTTTTGAGAATGAGGAGGGCATGGATTGTGATAAGAGTTGTATGAGCCCCCAATAAAATGATTTTTTTAAGTGGGCTAGAGACATGAACAGAAATAGCATTCAAAGGATTCATATGAATAATGTACACTTGTGATGTACACTGGTGCAGTGGACACACAGAATCCAGGACAGACTAATGAGAGTAGCAATACCATGGGGGGTCGGGGAAACAAAGGAGGATAAAGGGAGAAGCGATCGTAAAGATCACCATATAACACCCCACCACTGGGGGATGAACAACAAATGTATGAGGGGAGACAGCGGACAGTGTAAAATATGAAAATAAAAATAATTTATAAATGACTAAGGGTTCATGAGGGTGGGCAGGTAGGTGGTGGAGGTAGGGGCAAAAAGGAGCTGATACCAAGGGCTTAAGTAAAAAATGTTTTGCAAATGATGGGGCAATATATGTACAAATATGCTTGATACAGTTGATGTATGGATTGAATGATTTATTAAAATAAAATGCTTATGAGATACAAATCAAAACCACTATGAAATATCACCTAACATCAACAACAATAGACCAAAACTTTAAACAAAACAAGACCAAACTTAAAACTTTAAAGACCAAACTTTAAACAAACAAAACAAAAACTTCAAATGCTGGAAAAGATGCAAAGAAACTGGAACT
>PVJH01026831.1:0-29541 GCA_004026705.1 Nesogale talazaci
AGACCACTGGGAGCGAGCCCGGCCCAGACTAGCCCTCGGTGTGTGTCACTGCTCTGCCCACTGCCCCTCCAGCTCTTTGACTCACATCCTGCCCCCCTGGGCAGAGTGATAAAAAGAGGCGTTTATCAAGAAGGAAGTGGAGGACAGAGACAGGAAGTGAAGTGCTCAAAGGGCCTGCCTTTCATGCAGGGCCATTTTGTCCCATGAACACTCTCCACATCCTTTGCTTCCTAGGAAACCTGGAAGCTTCTCTGACAGGCTCTGCTGCTTGTCAGTGTCTGTCTGCACCAGACTCGGTGGGCACAACGGCCTCATCTTCTCACAGTCTTGTCTTTTGACAGGAGAACCCCTCAGGGCCCCTGTTGTCCACTCCTGGACTCTTCCATCTCCTCTCCAGCCCCCCGGGCCCCGCTCTCAGCTGCCCAAGGGCAGGCATGCGGCCAGGGCTCTGGTGTTTGCAGCCTGCGGCGGTTTCTTTGTTGGGGTCATGTCGTCCTTCGACACATGCCTGCTGTACGACAGGCCCTGGCTGGGGACATTGTCCCTGCTCCTGAGGAGCGAGCCTCCCCTGGGGCCAAGCCCAGAGGGCACGCAGCCACAGGAAAAGGCTTACTGCCCGCCGCCGCCGCCCACCATAGGAAGCCTTACTGTAGGTGGGGACCCCAAGCCAAGAGGAGGGGCAGAGGGCTGTCAGAATGAGGTGGGTGGCAAAGAAGAAGGGCTCCCTGCAGTACACCGTGTGTGAGGGCTCCCCGCCGGGCTGGTTTGGGAGCCAGCGGAGCAACTCTGCCTGGGATAGGTCAGTCTTCCCAAACAGGAGCCACTGAGTGGGGTCATCTGGGGTCTCTCTCTCTCCCACTCCTAGCACAGGAGCCGGAGGCGGCAGCGTCCTAGCTCTCACCGAGTGCAGGAGGCAGGCTCAGGGCATCCTGGGCCCCTGGAGGGGATAGAGATGTAGGTGGGAACTGAGTAGAACATGCCAGACCTCTGAGCTGGAACCAGAAAGCATAGGGTCTGTCCCCGAAATGGAGACCAGCCCAAGGCGCAGGCTGGTGGCTCAGTGGTGAGTGTGCCCCAGTAGCAGCCTCGGGGCTCTGTTCTCTATTACCCACCAGGGGCTGGGCACGGTCTTGAAGGCGGTGCCCCTCTGGCCTGCTGGGTCAGGCCTGGGCCCAGAGATAGGAGGTGCGCAGAGTGGCAGCTGTGCAGACCGGGACTGGGGTTGGGGCTGGGGCTTGAACACCAATCCTCAAGGAGCTCCACGCTTCAGAGCTTGAGGTGGCCCAGTGCAGCTGCCCCTGGGCACAGGGGCTGGGGGCGCGCTGCAGAAAGGAGTGCTAAAGGAGGCCTCACCCACTCGGGAGCCTGTGCAGCTTAAGACGAAGCCGTCCTGGACCTTCCAGCTCTGCCCCGTTTTCCCTGGGAGCCTCAGTCATGTCAGGACAGGTGGCACATCTCCCGGGATTGGACCTGGTCGCCCTCAGAGCCCCACCAGGGATGCAGCTCTGTCACCGTGGCTGTGTAGCACCGTGTCACCGGTAGGCACCGTGTCACCGTAGCCACTGAGGGAACGGCGATGTCTGCGCCTTGGCCTGGCTCTGCAGCGGCCCCGCTGAAGAGCTGGCTCCCACTCGCTCGCCTCCCTCCCCTCGTAGGAGGAGCCCTTCAGCTTCCATCTTCCAGAAACCCTCTTCAACATCTCCAGGTTCCTGCTGCACAGTCTGACCAAGGACACCCCCTTGGGCATCTCCAAAGTGTATCCTTTCTCCCCACCTTCCCCTGGCTCCTGCAGGCCTGGTGGCCGGGAGGCTGAGAAGCCAGTCCGAAGAGGTCAGCCTGCAGGGCTCTCCAGACTGGGACCAGCAGGTCCCCTCCCTGGAGTTCCCAGAGGACGGTGTGACGCAAAGTTTGAGCGCTCCAGGCCTTGGGAGGGAGGGCTCGTGCTTGTGTGCCCCCGCCCGGCACTGGGAGACAAGGCTGCTGTCTTACAGGGGCCTGGGGTGGAATGAGGTCAAGGCTGGGGCCTTGGTGAGGGGTGTCTGTCCTGGGGGACGCCCCACCCCCAGGTCACCAGCAGAAGACCAGAGGCGGGGCATGGTGTGAGGAGCATTGAAGCCCTGCCTGGCAGGGCAGTGAGAGCCATTGAAGGACAGTAAGCAGAGAAGGGGTCTTGAAGGGCTGGTGTTGCCAGAACAGAACCAGAAATAACCACCTCTTTATAGGTCTGGAAGCATCCCTGGTGGCGCAGTGGGTTGAGCCCTAGGTCGTTCAAAGCCACCAGCTCCTCCGAGGGAGAAAGAGGCGGCAGGCAGCCTGTTCCCGTGCAGACTTACACTCTCGAAAGTCCTAGGAGCCGTTCCACTTCTTCCAAGGGGGCTGCTGCATTCAAGGTCAGAATCGCCCTCCATTTCCTGCTGTCTCCAGCCCAGCCCGGCTTCTCCCAGCCCTGGGTCTCCTTCCAACCCCAAGTGAGGGCCCGCGGTGCGCCCTGGCGAGGAGGAGCTGCTCGGAAGAGTCCAGCACTTGGTTCAGGCCTCCAGTCAAGGAAGCAGCCTCCACGCGGCTGGGCCGTCAGAGACTGATGCAGCGGCCCCTGGGGAGCCCGCGGCCGTCCGCTCAGCCAGGGTGCTCACGGGTGGGCTTGGAGCCCTGCCTCTGCTCTCGGCCGCCCGGAGGCCTGGCTTGGACCCCATCTCAGGGAAGGGGAGCAGCCGCACCAGGAGAGAGGGGTGAGAGGGGTAAGAGGCAGTGAGTGGCTGGGCTTCGGGCCTTGCGTGAGAAGCTGCTGGGGAAAGCGGAGCAGTCAGCGGGCTGGGGAGGGCAGAAGTGCAGGCCAGAATCAGAGAGATCCAGAGGGCAGGGCACCAGAGTTGTCAGTGTTGGCCCACTCAGAGGGCAGGTAGCACCAAGGGAGTCCTTGCTGGGGTGCCGGGGAGACAAGGGCCCGTGCGCCCAGGCCTCTGTGCCGACATCTGCTTCAGACCGCACCCGGCAGCCGAGGAGCCGAGGGTGAGTGCCAGTTGGGCTGGCCAAGGCACAGGGTGGACCATGTGCGGGACCAGAGAGCATGGGGGGGTTCCGTGGACTGGAGACAGGGCCCTTCCTGGCAGAGAGGCTGGGGAGGGCTGGAGAAAACAGGAAGTGGAGGGTAATTATGACCTCGAAGGCCATGGCCTTCAACGGGATTGCACTACTCGGGAAGGTCGCCTTGCTTGTCTCCGAGGAAACTCTGGCATGAAGCTGCGAGCAGTCTTCTCGGAACTCGCCGCAGTGCAATTGCAACCCTCACTCCTCGGGCTCCTGCCAGGCCTCCTGGCCCAGCTCAGCCAGCCTCTGTTTTCCTTAACCCGGACTCAGCAAAACGCTCTTCACTCTGGCCAAGCAGAGCAAGGCCCTGGGCGCCTACAAGCTAGCCAGGCACGCCTACGACCAGCTGCAGGGCCTGCACATCCCCTCCAGGTTCCAGAAGTCCATCGAGCTGGGAAGCCTCACCATCCGCTCCAAGCCCTTCCAAGACAGCGAGGTGAGCACGCAGACATGTTGGGGGAACTTTTCCAGCCCTGGGTGCGTGTGTGGAGGGGGAGGGTATACAAGACGTATGCATGCACAGAGCCCTACGGCTTCCGGACCAGCTGCGGTTACATATGGACGGGGGCCTGCCATGTTCTCACCCCGCGTGGCTCTCTGCCCTCGCCACCACCTCTTCTCTGGTCACAGGCCCCAGTGCCTCTGAGATCCTGGGTGGGGCCTGACCACCCTCCCCTTAGGTGGGTGCTGTGTGCCACTGCAGCCCAGACCCTGAGCCCAACCCCTGCCCTGCCACACCCCCTTCCCCTGGTATTGCTCTCCAGCAAATCTTCCCGAGGACAACGGCCCCAGCCCGTTCCTCCAGCCGGCCAGCAACCGCCCACCTTACTCGCCCTCCAAGCCCACAGTGCTTGGTGTCAGACAGAGCTGGGTTTTCGTTCCAGCTCTGCTCCGACCTAGTGACGTCTCGACCTTTCTGAGCCTCCGTTTCCCCGATGATCAGATGGGGACACGGAGCTGCCCATGGTGGTTGAGAGGCAGCAGAGGGAAGGTGCTTGGCACAGTGCCTGCGGCGTGGTCTCCCGTGATCGGTCCATGGCGGCTGTCGTTCTTATCACGTCCTGCCAGGAGAGGAGACTGCCGGCCCCTTCCTAGGAAGGAAATGTCTGGGGCAAGGACCCTCAGGTCACAGGGCCTCTGACGTCTCGGCAGCCCCTCCTCAAGCTTCACCCCGCTACAGGACCCTCCCGCCCCCCCCCCCCCCGGGGACTTTCCAATGGCAGTCAGGCCCCTGCAGCTGAGTGCAGGGCCAGGTGGGGCCAGGAGGGGTGTGCGCTCAAGGCAGCAGGGGGGCCTGTGTCTCTGCAGGAGCTGGTCCCCTTGTGCTACCGCTGCTCCACCAACAACCCCCTGCTCAACAACCTGGGCAACGTCTGCATCAACTGCCGCCAGCCCTTCGTCTTCTCTGCCTCCTCCTATGGTGAGCCCTGCAGGGGCTGGGTAGCGACACTGTGCTCTGCCCACTTCCCAGAGCTGGTGAGGGCCTGCCCGAGGACCAGGCCGGGGGCACGCGGCCAGGCAGCAGGCTCTGTGCCCAGCCCCAGGCATCCGACAGGAGCTGAGAGGCACCTTCCAGTAGCTGG
Source organism: Nesogale talazaci (assembly GCA_004026705.1). NCBI lineage: Eukaryota > Metazoa > Chordata > Mammalia > Afrosoricida > Tenrecidae > Nesogale > Nesogale talazaci. The sequence goes on from PVJH01026831.1 coordinate 4,671, forward strand.
GCAGAGGCCTCTTCTCTCTCAGGGGAGTCCGGGCAGCTGCAGGGGCCAAGAGGAAGGGCTGAACCCTCGGGCTGGCGTCCTCCACACCCACGGCCGGGAGGGTCCTGCGACTGGAGTGGGGGGGTTGCGCCCGCCGGCCTGTGCAGCTCTTGAAGAAGCGTCCCAGCCCCCGCCCCCCACCCCCATGACTGTACCTCCAGAGGTCCTGCACCTGGTCGAGTTCTACCTGGAGGACGGGATCACCGACGAGGAGGCTGTCGCCCTCATCGACCTGGAAGCACCGAGACACAACAGGCGGGAGGGCAAGTGGCAGGAGGTCGTGGGCAACTGCATCCTGTGTGCCGGCTTTCGGGGGAGGGCCGCCGGGGAGGGCTAAGCTGTGGCCCGAGGAGTTGGAGAGGGGGCCCCTGGAAGCAGGGAAGGGGTCAGAAATGGACAGAGGGCTGGCCAGGCCAGAGGTGCTAGGAGGGAACTTTGAGGGGTGTCACCTGGCTTTTCCCTGGGTCTTGTCTTATGAGGCTCTGAACAGACTACCGTCAGCGGCATCCTGGAACCAATTGATGTCCATGCTGGCGACCCAGCCCTCCCAGGCAGGCCGTGTTCTATGTCAGCGGCAGAGAGCATGGCTCTGGCTGGGCACGGGCAGGATGGCAGCTGATCTGGGCCTGGGGGCTCCCTCTGCACCAGCAGGTGGTCTCCTCCTCCCAGTGCTGCGCTCTGTGAGTGGCCCATCATAGCCACTCAGAGGGCCACACGAAGCAGGCCTGCGCAGCCCAGAGGACACTTCCCTTGGGGCAGTCTGGGCCTCATGGATGGTGACCTGGCCGGTACTGGCACCTGTATTCCTGGTAAAGGTTCCTGGGCCAGCGTTCCTCATCCTCAATACATGTGCTTCACCAGGGACCTGTGATTCATGTCAGGGTGGGCCCCCCACCCTGCTGCTCCCTGGTCCAGCGTTTCAAGAATGATGGTGAAGGGAAAAGCCAGAGAGCTGTTTGTTAAAGACGCGGACGTGGGCACCCTCAGCTGGGACCCCAGTCCCTTCCCTCCGAGAAAAAGAACTCTTCCGTGAATGCTCTGTGAGACAGGACCTCATGGTGCTCAGAGTGCCTCTGGCCATGGCTTCCTGATGGGCCCTCATTTCTTCTCTCAGCCAGGACACCTTGCCCAGCCAGCAACAGGAAGGGGGTGTGGGATGTGTGTGTGTCCCCGTGGCCCTTGGAGGCAGACGTCAGCTAGCAGTACCTGCCCCCCACCCCCCAGTCTGTCAGCCTGCGCCCCTCTCTCTAGAAGCTGGCTCCACAGGCCTCCCTCCCCTCCCCACTTCTGGGCATCAAGGGGGACACCAGGTAGAAGGCGTTCTTCTCACCCGGGGTGGAGGGTGATCCTGTTTTCAGCCTGGACCTCCAGTACCATCCTTGACCAGACCCTGCAGCTTCTCAGACGCTGAGGCTTGACGAGACCATGGACCCCATGGGTGATGATGACCCATTCACCGCAAAGCTGAGCTTCGAGGTGAGTGGGTGCCGGGCCCCGGACCTGCAAGAAGCAGGTAGGCGCAGGCCTCTCTGTCTGCGTGGGGCTCAGAGAGGTGGGTGGGTCGGCCAGAGACTGAGGGAGCCAGGGTGTCTGTATGCCCCAGGGACCAAGTCAGCTCCCGGAGAGCATCACAGGGAGGCAGTGTCCAGCTTGTCCCTGTCAGAGCTGCTTGGGGACGGGGTGTGGGTCCCCTCACAGGGGTCCTCCCTGGTCACCCTCAAGGTGTGTGGGGTGGTCCCTGCAAACGTGCTGCCTGCCCCCCCACCCCACCCCGTGGCCCACAGCAAGGCGGTTCGGAGTTTGTGCCGGTGGTGGTGAGCCGGTCAGTGCTGCGCTCCATGAGCCGCCGGGACGTCCTCATCAAGCGCTGGCCGCCGCCCTTGAAGTGGCAGTACTTCCGCTCGCTCCTGCCTGACGCTTCCATCACCATGTGCCCCTCCTGCTTCCAGGTGGGAGCCCCTGCCGCCCCCAGCCAGCCCGGGTCTGCCTTCTGTGCCTCCTGTTCCTGGAGACCAGGACCTGAGACAGGCACCCGGGGTTATTGCCCAGTGTCCAGGCCCAGCCCTGCATGCCCGGGGCCCCTCCTCCCCCTCCCCCCGATTCTCCGGGGGCCTGCCCTGCAGGGTCACAGTGGAAGGTTGCCTTCTTTGATGTCTGGGGGTGGGGGGGAGCCCAGATGGGGTGGGTGCTTGGTGCTTTGGGTTTCAGCCTGAGCAAGAGGGTCTCAGACCCACCCTTCTCACCCCCGGACCCTGCAGAGCTGCCACCCCATTCCCCCCCCCCACCCCAAAGAGTGCCCAGTGAACTCAGGGCGCACGGTCTCACCTTAGATGTTCCACTCAGAGGACTACGAGCTGCTGGTGCTGCAGCACACCTGCTGCCCCTACTGCCGGCGGCGCATGGACGACCCCAGCCCCTGAGGCGGCCGCCACAGCCCCCAGGAGAGGGTTAACGCTCCAACGTGTCTTGGGCCAGATGAAGTTTGCTTGTCGGGGAGGGGCCCGTGCCACCGCAAATCCCTATTTATGGCAATCCGTGCCTTGTAAATAGCACCAGGAGATGGGGAGAGAATGTACATATATTTTCTAAGGAGAAAAAAATCTGTTACTTTCCAAATGGCGGCTCGGGTTGTTGGCGGCAGCCTGCTGGAGTCCACAGATCTGTCAGACCATTAACATGTACACTTTGCGAACAGATTGCCTCAATAATTACAAATAAAAGGGCTACTTATTTTCATCAATGTCTGCATTTTAGCAAATCTTCATATTGTCTGCAACTTAATTTCCTTATGCAAAAGTGCACCTGTTTCTAATTTGATCCAAGAGGAGCATTATTTTGTGTGCTCTTAAAATGTAATCTAATCGAAGCGGCAATGTGGAGGGGGGCAGGGGAGTGGCTATTTTGTGTGTGTGTGTGTTTATTTTGATTTCACGGGCATCCATCTCCACAAGAAAATAAGATACCTGCTTCCGGAAATGGCAGCCATTGAACGAAGACATGAGGGTGGGGCCCTCTGTGGGCCGGGGTGGGGCCGGGGGACGTGGGTGCCAGGGAGGCGTGACCCCGAGATGTCCTCTGGCCTCTGCGCTCCCTGAGATGCAGCAGATCGAGGGGAGGGGTGGGGGGGGCGCGCGAGGGAGGTACCTTTTTAGGGCCCTTTCTGGTGCCAGGCTGGGTTCGCACCTTGTCTCCCTTCTCACGCCGGCCCTGGAAGGGAGGGTGCGGTTTGTGTCTGACAGCCGATCCAGAGAGTGGGGGAACTGGGGCTCCCGAGGCTGAGTGGTCAGGCCGTCAAGAGCCCAGCCCTAGGCCCCTGCTCTTCAGCCACCACCTCAGCTGCCCGGGTTAGTGACCCTGCTCTCTCAGTGCCCCTAGAGGGGCCTGAGGACACCCCTAGAGAAGGGACCCTGGAATCGGACGTGTCCAGGGAGAACAGGCCCCACTGGAGGGGTGAGGCCCTGAGGCCTGGAGACAGAAGCCCACCGCCCCCAGAGGGAAGCAAACCCAGGAGCCCCGCCCCAGCCTGGCCAGCCTCTCCTCCCCAGCCGCCTCGGCATCTCTCTGGAGACGGGGGAGGGAATAGAGGGAGCCAGACAGTTGTGCCAACAGAACTCCTCCGTGGAGTGTCTAATTACTTACGCTCATGCATGCCCTCTATCGTGCTAAACATTTATTAATGTGTTAGGGTTTCCATTAGCACGTTGCCTGCACTGAAATCATTTGCATATGGCTGGGGAGAAGAGGGGAGAGGAGAAAAACAGCTCAGCCACCCCGCAGGCGTCAATCACAGCGACAGATCAGATGGTCCAGGGCAGGGACCCAGAGGAGGCTCACGTTGGCACCCAGCCCAGGGTACCGGAAGGGGAGGGAGCCCATAGTGCTGGCATCCCCCAAACCACCACAGCCCCTCCTGAGTGCCAGGCACTGGGCTGAGCCCTTTCCACGGGCCGTCCTACCTAGTCAGTGGACCCCAGAGCCGGCCTTCTACCCAGAACCCCCCATCCTGCAACTGCCGAGACCAATGGGCCAGGACAGAGTCGACCCCTCTTCAGCCTTGCAGAGAGTCGCATGCCCCACAGCCGGCCGTGTCCTGACCTGGGTGGGGCTGGCCCACTGCAGTCCTAAACTCAGCGCTCTGTCTGCAGGCCTTGACACTGGCCGTTGACTGTTCTGTGCCTCCACCTCCTCGCCTGGGGATAAGGTGTCAGTGCTGGCCCCGCTGAGCTTCCTGAGAGGTCCACTTAGCTCAGGGGGAAATGGGCCAGGGGGGACCGCTGTGTCTGGGGCTGCCAGGCCCGTTCTCCGAAGGAGGATGTGAGGAGGAGGAGGAGGGGGAGGTTTGGGGACTCAGCCTGCCAGTCAACCCATCCCCAGCAAGGCTGCTGGGGCCAGGAGCCCAGGCAGCTCGTGCCCCTCTGCCGTGTGCCAGGGCCAAGGACAAGCAGACCTCCCACTGTGGCAGCCAGAGACGGGAGGCACCTGCTCCCACACCAGTCACCCCGGCTCCTCTGCCTGCTGCCTTTCCCAAGAAGGCCCAGGGCCCTCCCATCAGCGGGCCCCTCCTCATCCTCCTCTTGGCCCTGGCTGCCCCCGAGGCTGCTCTGTGGTTGTGATTTTCTCCTGGCCGCTGCTCCCCTCTCCTTTCAGGGGAGGGGGCCCTCAGCGCTGAGTCAGAGTCTGGAGCCTAGCCGGTGTTTGGTAAATGTTGGCCAAGAGGCAGGGGACTGGGAGAGGAAGAAGAGCTGGCTTTTCTCCTTTCCTTGCTCTCTCTGATCCTCCCTGGGCCAGGCAGGGCTGAGTCCCCTCCCCAGAGGGGAGGGCGAGCTGCTGACAGAGCAGCCCTTACAGGCGCAGGTGCGGAGGCTTAGGGGCTATCTGCCCGCCCCCCCACCTAACCCCAGCTAAACCCTAATCCTCCGAGGGCCAAGCCAGGGCCTGTACCAGGACTCCCCAAGGCTGGGCTTGGAGCCACAGCCCCCTCGCAGCTCCACCGTAGCCTGAGTCCCCAGAGGGCCCCGTGGCTCTCGTTCACCCACAGACAAGCTGAGCCCACGCCGACCGCTTGCTCCCAGGGCAGAAAGACCTAGAACTTACAGTTATCCAGGCCTGGGCTTCAGGGCACCTGTTCTGCCGAGCTGGAACTGCTCAGCCCTGCCTCCTGGGTGGTCTGCCACGGAGCAGCCCCGCTGGCTGCACGGGGCTCAGGAGGGTGAGGGCTTTAGGGCTTTCCCGGTCTGAGTTCCGGGTCAGGAGCTGGGGCGCAGGCACTGCTCTGCGGGGAGCGGGGAGGGCAGGACGGGGACAGTCGGCGAAGGGACAAGTAGGCTGTGGTTGAGCCAGACGGGTGCTGTGGAGACGGGAAGTGGGAGGTGTGGGGCCTGGTTTAGCAGATGGCTCGGGCGTGAGCATGGTGGACCGACCCCCGTAGGAGGCAGCCTGGGAGGTGGGCATGGCTCAGAGTCCCATGGTACAGCGTGAAGCCGAGCAAAGGGCAGGAGGTGCTGGCTGGGCCAGGCTGCCTGGCACAGGGCCAGCGTGTGTCTAAGACCCAATATAAATGCGTATGCAGAGGGTGTGCCCATCCAGGGTGGTCGTGCAGCAGCCTGAAGATCTCTGGGGGAGGCGCAGGGCAGCAGAAAGCAGGTTCGTTTCCTGTAGGCACGTGTGGGATGAAGACAGGACTTTTCCACAGTTATATACTCCACAATGTTAAGTAAACGATTTACCAGTATTTGCTGTGGACGTTGTTAGCTATTCTCCCTAAAGCTCCCAGTTATCTGAGAGCTCATCACAGCGCTAACTCCTGCCGTTTAGATAATGGTTCCCTTCCCTTGAAGCCTGTGGATGGGGTTCAAGAGCCGCTGTCAATGACTCTCAACCAGAGAGACCTGCTTATCCACCTCCAGGAGCCTGGGGTCTTCTCCCCTCATCACATAGGCATCCCTAAGACCACTCCCCTTGTCACCATATAGCCCTGACAACTCCCTCTTGTGACTGTCCTGCCCTGTGACAACAGAGCTCGTGTGTCCCCCATAAGGTTATTTACAGGGGGAAAATTAAAGTTCGCTCTCTCTCCACATGCACTACCCATCTGGCAGAGGTGAGCATGCTACCCTGATGAGGAATGTTTCTGACTCCTATTATTTCTCTCTCATGCTTTCTATAGTTTTATTCGAATAATTATTGCTGTACAGTCACGTTTGTTGAACCCGTAATGTATGTATCAGAAGCTGGTTTCTTCTGATAGGCACGGACCCTCCAAGGTGGCCCTGTCTGAGAAAACTGAGGCCCAGGGAGGTTCAACAGGAAGTCTGGGGGCCTTGACGACCAGTCTACCCGCCTGGGAATTAGCCATTTCACCCGGCCTACCTGACAGCGCCCTGTGCCGCTGTCGAAGTCTCCCAGGGCCAGGCTCTCTGGAGGAAGCATTGGCTGACCCACCCACTAGCCGCTCTGCAGGAGACAGAGGGGGCTGTGTGCTCCCCGTAAAAACCCAGGCTGGGGAGCCTGAGATAGGGTCGCTGTGATCAGAAGCAACCTGAGGGCCATGGGTTTGGATTTTGCCCCCCGTCATGGTCAGGGACACCCAGGAAACAGTTGAGAAGTAGGGTGAGTTGTATATTTCAAGGTCCTGTCTAGCCCGAGACTCTGGGCCTCTGTGTCGACCCCTGCGGCAGCGTGGTCAGACTGGGTGACACTCCCCACCCTGCCCATGGCTCTCAACAAATTCTCTATGGGAGTAGAAGGCCTTGCCTGTCTCCTGCGGAGCGGCTGGTGGTTTTGAAAAGCTGACCTTGCAGTTAGCAGCCTGACAAGTAGCCACTGTGCTATGGCTCTCAACAAAGATATATGTAGGTTAAAACAACGTATATGTATCTAGTTAAACACATATAAACTATATATATAGGTTAAAACAACCTTCCCTTTCCTGCTTTTCAGAACACAACCCGAACTTCTCAGAGGAGGTGGGGGTGGGGGTATGAAGAGCCTCTTACAGAGGAAACAGAGACAGACTGAGAGGAAACGAACTGGCCCCGCTCACCGAGACCTGCCCATATCCCAAGGGTGTATGGAGCCCCTCCTGTGAGGCTAACAAAGCCGACACGCCCCGGCTCTGGGTAGTGAAGGAAAACTCTTCGCCCTGCGCCTGCTCTGTGCCAGGAGCCCAGGGTCCTTTGGGAGGGAGACACAAAGAGACCTCAACAAGGTCTAAAGCACACGCTTCCAAGCAGCCGCAGGGGGGTCTGCAGAGCACAGTGGCTGCTTGTCAGGCTGCTAACCGCAAGGTGAGCAGTTCAAAACCACCAGCTGCCCTGCAGGAGACAGGCAAGGCCTTCTACTTCCATAGAGGATTACGGTCTCACAACCCCACAGCGGGCAGCCCTGTCCTTCGCTCTGGACTCACTCAAAACCCCCGCAGGAGGGCGTGGAGGCGGCCAAGGGCAAAGCTGGTGTGGTCAGTTGGGGGGCTTTATTAGGGGGCAAGAGAAGCCCATCGCAAACAATTTAAGGGGAATATTATTAAGTCTTAAAAGGACAAAGACGGAGGGAGGGGTACAAAGGTATAACCTCCTCCCTGGGGGATGACCAGCAGAAAAGTGAGTGAAGGGAGACGTCGAACAGTGCAAGATATGAAAAAATAATAACAACTTATAAATTCTCAAGGGTTCATGAGGGAGGGGCGAGTGGAGAGGAGGGGGAGAAACGAGCTGATACCAAGGGCTCAAGCAGAAGGCAAATGTTTTGAGAACGATGATGGCAACAAATGTACAAATGTGCTTTACACAACGGATGTATGTACAGATTGTGATAAGCGAGCCCCCAATAAAATGATTAATTTTTTTTTTAAAAAAAAAAGGACAAAGACACAGTCAATGGAGGGAGGCACGTGAGGGTTCAGTCGGGATGCTGGTTCACTGAGGGCGGGGAGGGCACAAAAAACGCACATGCTCGTGATTGGGGGGCAGATCAGTACGTCACAGAAACAGCTGGATCGTGATTGGCATCTGTCCAGAGATAGAAGGGCCTACAAGATTGGCCCAACCAAGACAGTCCGGAGACCACTCTAGGCCATGACTATGTGATGCGCAGTCCCGTGAGCTCCCTCTCACACAGCCAGGCAAGCCTCAAGAGAGCAGAGCCTGCCCCTCCCTGGGCTGGCTGGAGAGGGGTGGAGGTAATTAATCTACCTTTCAAGGCACGCCGGGAGGGCAGGATTAGCTACATGGTGGTTAAATGATCAGAAAGAACTCAATGGAAGTCTAATCTATGTGGGAACACAGCCTTTTGATCTGTCACGGCCATCCACTAATGCTTCCAGAATGTAAACTCTAACACAGATCCCCACAAGTCAGGATCGGAAAATGTTGAGGACAGAGTGATTGATTCGCAGTACACCTTGCCTCAGTCATTAGCCAGGTCTCCTTCCAGTCCTTAGCCGCTCAGCGACAGGATGCTTTGGCCTCTGCCTTGATGGGCCAGAAAGCCAGCCTACGGTTCTGCCCCAGAGTCTCAGCGTCCTGGGCTGCCCCTCCCTTCTGTGTCTGGCCTCGTCCTGGCTCCTTGGCCCTGTCCCATGGTCTCTGTGCCACAGCCTCCAGGGTCTCTGGTCTCCACCACTCCACACGGAGATTTTGAATGTGCTCCACTGGGGACTCTTTTAGGCTTGATGGCCCTGGGATCTCTCCACTTCCGAGATGGTGGAGATGGAGGCGTGGTTCTGCCTTTCCGCAGAGCATGCCACCAAGCAAACAAAGGCTGGCGCCTTGTTCACACCCTCTGCCAAGGTGCGGACTCTGAACACCTGCCACCTTCATCCTGCCCATCACCACAGCGGACGGCTCCCTGCAGAGCGGGCTGGTCACGACAGGCTCGTCGTTATTGCCTTGGCACTCATCCCAGCTTCCAGGGGGCCCCCAGGACAGAGTGGAACTGCCCCCGAGGAGTTCCAAGATGGTAAATCTGTCCGGGAGAGAAAGCCTCACCTTCCTTCCGCAGAGGGGTTGGTGGTTTTGAACAGCCAGTCTTGCAGGTCATAGCCCTGTCACCCGCCACCGCACAAGAACTCCACTGACAGCCAAGGAGGCGAGCACTTATCCTAAAAATCCCGAAAAACAAAGTCGCTGTCATGGAGTGGATTCCAACTTACGGGTCCTATGTCCCTGCGAGTTTCCTAAACTGTCACCTTGCACTGGTGTCGAAAACCCTGCCTTTCTCCCACGGAGCGGCGGGTGGTTTCAAACCTCTGACTGCAGTTGGCAGCCCAACACAGACACACTTCACTTCACCACCAGGGCTCCTACAAGAGCTCTCTCTCTCTCTCTCTTCATCCGCCGCCCCCTACACACACACACACCCAGGACCGTCTTAATTGACTACATTCCAGAGGCCAATCCTGCTGCAGGGACATCAAAGACAACCGACTACCAACCAGGCATGATAGCCACAGGCAGAGAGGCTAGGCTTTCCCACCGAGAGTTTGGGGGCAACATTTCAATCCCCGGCAGAAGTGATGTCTCGGAGATGGAAACACTAACCCTGGTGACCTTCTGCTCCTGACGCGGGGCCCTGGATGCACCCTTTGCTTGGCTGACACGATAGAATGGCTAACCAAAGGTTGGGAGTTCACTCCCACCGGCCGCTGCTCAGAAGAACGACGAGGCTGCCTGGTCCCATGAAGATTCACAGCCTGGGAAATCCCATCGAGGGTTGCCGTGACTCAGAAAGGAGTTGGAGCGATGGTGAGTTACGCATGCAAGTGAATGTGTCCGTTGCCCTTTGGGAAGAAGCTGTCTGTCAAGTCCCGAAAGCCACAGAGGCAGTTCTGCTCGGTCCTATAGGGCCTGATGACTTAGCATCTACTTGACGGCAGTGGGTCTTGGTGTTATGAGTCAGAATCAACTCTTGGGCAGCGTGTTGGGTTTGGGATCCCACCATTCAGTTCTCAGCTCACACTTAACTTTCCCAGATGCCTCCTCGGCTCCATGTTATAAAAGCAGAACTAGGAGCTTGGAAGACATGGCAAATACTTGGAAAAGCGTTTCCTACCCTGGATTATCTCACATAGATGTGAAGAACCCGAACAGACCCACAGCAAAAGAAGAAATAGATAAGTTTATTAAGGAATCACCTACTGAAAAATGCCCCCACCCCAATGGCGTCATTGGAGAATTCAACCAGGCATTCAGGGAAAAGCTGACGCCAATTCTACACAAGTTCTCCCAGAGCCAAGGAAAGGACCGTAAACTCCCAAACACATTCCACGAAGCGAGTATAACACTGATACCAAACTCGGGCAAGGATCTGGCAAGAATAGAGAACCACAGACTGATCTCTCTAATGGACATGGGTGCAAAAATCCTTTTAACATGCTGGCCAATAAAATATAAGCGTATATAAGACAAATAATTCATCATAATGAAGTGGGATTCATACCAGGGTTGCCGGATGATTCAATATCCAAAAATCCTTCAACGTTATTGATGAGAAAAAGGACAAGGACCATGTGACGATACCAATAGGTGCAGAAAGAGCATTCAACATTCCTAATTAAGACACTCAAGAAGATAGGGCTGGAAGGAAATTGCCTCAATATTGTTCAACTGTATAGGAAAATCCAACAGCCAGTGTTGCAATCAATGGAGAAAAGACGAAAACATTCCCACTGAAAAAGGAAACAGACAGGGGTGCCCCTTGCCCCCAATTTTATTCCGCCTCGTCCTGGAGATCCTAGTTAATAACATCAGGCAAAGGAAGGCTATCAAAGGTATTCATCTGGGGGAAGAAGTGAAGCTATTAGTATTTACAGATGATATGATTTTATATATTGAGTATCCCAAACTCTCCACAATAGGAGTGCTATAAGTGAGAGAGGAATATGATAGAGTGGCAGGATACAAGATCAAGAAGCTGAAATCATTTGAATTGCTATATACATCAGATAAGATCACAGAAAAGGAGATTAAACTGTCCTTTTCTTGGCTCTGGGAGAACTTGTGTAGTACCCTTCACAATAGCCAAGCATAAGTTAAGATATCTAGGGACATACCTAATCAAAAAACCCAAAAGATCTGTAAGAGGAAAACTACAGAACATTATTACAGAAAACCAAATGGAAGAATATTTCATACTTGTGGATCAGAAGACTCAATATTGTAAAGGTGTCAATACTACTTAAGGCAGTATAGAAGTTTAATACAATTCTGGTAGAGGTACCATCATCTTTTTTTCAAAGAAATGGAAAAACTGACTACTACCAACTTCTCATGGAAAGGATAGAAGCCCAGAAGTGGCAAAGAAATCCTCAAGAAGAAGAAAGTGGGAGGGTTTGCATTACTTGACATTAAAGCTTACTATATGAGAGGGTACCTCTCCAAAAATCTGGATTGCGCTGGGCAGAGCAGAGCTTTTGCTGTGTGCGTTTTTCTCTCTTGAGGAGTATTGAGGAACTCGTTCTGAGTTAGCGCACCCAGTGGCTGCACCTGGGGAGGTTCTAGCTGGTCATTTTTTTTGTAAAAGCAGCTTTTTGTTGATGTTGTTGTTGTTGTTGTGATGGCCAATTTAAGAGAACAGTGTGTGGCTGTGAAATTTTGTTTCTTGCTTGGGAAAATGCCACAGGAGCTGTTGTGATGTTGAACACGGCTTATAAGGATGGAGCCATGGAAAAAAACTCAAGTGTACAAGTGGGTTTTCTTGTTTCAAACAAAGTGAAATGTCAATTGGTGATCATGACAGTCACCTAACCTGGTGTCAGTTTGAGGATTAAGAGTGTAGAGGTGGAGTCTAGCCTCTCAAACTGGAGAAGGTCCATGAGATCTCTGTGTGGGCCTGGCCTTCTCCTGAGAATTCTGGGAAATGTGGTCATTCGTTTTTGGAGGCAAGAGATAGTGTCTCTCCCTCCCTAGGAGACATTGCAGCTGACAAGACACATGGCAGCATGCTGATGAACCCTGAGACCTGGAAACTGGAGAAGCCATGGGGAGACCCCGGCCAGTGCTGAGATGTTTCTATCACCATGGGACACACAAGACTCTGCACCCACTGGCCTGTGATTGTCCTGGTGTCTTTGCACGTGTTTCATGAGTCTGAAGAGGACTTAAAGATTTGTATTGGACAGATAGGCTAATATTGGACTTAGGCCATTAGACTGGATGGGGCTGGGATGTTTTCTCAATGTTCAATTGCTCTTGTATATAAACGTCTTTCTTATGCACATATGAGTATCTATGGATTTATTTCTCTAGTCTACTCAGACTAACACAATGATAAACTTTGCTCTGGACACTTGTCAACTTCCCAAATGGACAGAAATGTCAGCTCATAGTGCATTTGGAGTTTGTTCTACCAGGTCAGACTATTAACCCAGCTCTCTATTTAGAGGTTCTGAAAAGATTGCATGATGGTGTGTAACCCAAAAAGGCCTGATTTGTGGCAGACAGGGGACTGGTTTTGCCATTACAACAATGCACCTGGTCATCTCAGTGCACCCTTTTTTTTCGGCAAAATCTCCAGCATGCCTATCTTGCCCCACACACCTGGTTCACCTGATCTTGCTCTGTGTGGCTTGTTTGTTCCCTCAGATGAAGAGAGACATGAAAGGACAGCAATTTGATGTGCAGACATGAAGAAAAACATGAGAAAGGTGCTGTCAGCTTTCCAAACTGACGAATTTGAAAAGCGTTTCTAAGAAGGGAATCACACAAATGTATTAAGTGTCATGGGGAGTACTTTGAAGGTTATAGGTAGTTTGTATAAAAAAAATACACGGCTTTGAAAAAGAAAATTCTGATTTTTGGAGGGTGCTCCCTGGTACAGCCACAGTTATCGGAGCAGCATGGGACTGGGAGAATGATAGATACATAGGCCAATGGATAGGAACTTAAAACCCAGAAATAAAAAACAGCAGCATACAAACAACTGATCATCAATAAAGGCCCCCTAAATGGGAGGCAGGTGCCCTTTGTAACAGATGGTACTGGAAAAACTGAATATCAACCTGCAGAAAAATGAAACAAGACCCTTACCTGACTCCATACACAAGAACAGACTCAAGGTGGATCACAGACCTTGAGGTAAAACCCCAAACTATCAGGATCATAAATAAGAACATTGGGGCAAAGTTCAGCATCTTAGGTCAGGGAGTACATGGGCTATCAGAAATAAGGAAGGATACACTCAGAGGATGTTAAAATGCTAAAGATAAAACATGTGTGCACATTGAAAGACTTCATCAAGAGAATAATAAGAGCCCACAGACTGGGTAAAGATGTTTAACAATGACATATCCGACAAAGGGCTTATTACTAAAATATACAGAATTCTGCAAGCTCACAAAAAGAAAAGGAAAAAAATTGTCCGCTGAGGAGTGGCAAAAGACTTGAATAGAAGATTCTCAAGGGAGGAAACCCACATGGCCGATAAACATTGGAGAAAATGTTCCCAATCATTAGCCATCCGAGGAGTGGTAATTAAAACAACTATGTGAGACCACCGGTAGTCCGATTCAAAAAAATCAGAAAGCAACAAATGTTAGACGCGGTGTGGTGAGATAGGAACTCTCATTCGCTGCTGGTGATCTTGTAGATACATACAGCCACTGTGGAAAACGATTTGGCGATACCTAAAACAGATGGAAATCAAGTTATCTTATGGTCCAGCAATTCCGCTACTGCGCCTATACTCAGAAGAATTTAGAAACAGACCACGGCCAGATACCGGTGCTCCGAAGCTCATCAGTGCACAGTTCACAGTTGTAAAGAATTAGAAACAACCTAAATTTTCAATAGACAAATGGATTAAAAAAACGGTGTAGACACACTGTGGAGTACTATGTATCCCTTGAAAACAGGGATGAGAAGATGAAGCACCTTGTCTTGTAGAAAGAGTTGGAGGATATTGTACTGAATGCATTTAGCCAAACACAAAAGGACAGGCACAGCATGAGTCCACTGACATAAGCTCAAGCATCAGCATGAGCTTAGGGGAAAATGCACATTTCGCACAGTTCCTGGACTGAGGACCAGATCCTCTGGCAAGAGCCAGACCAAACCCCATGATGCACACACCGTCCAATGAAAACGGAAAGATGCAGAGAGCACCGGTGCTGAAAGACATCTTGCCCCTCCACCTCTCCCAGGTCTTTCTGGCCTAAGAAAAAAGATGGGAATGGGGGACCAGGGCACTCGTCCACACAAGAGGAGGGTATTGTGGATGTCCCCACAGGAGAGGCAGATAGAGAGAGTAGAACCCATTTGGGTGAGCCCATCCTTGAGGGCGAAGTTCCTGCTCAGAGCAGCTCGCTCACAGAGAGGCCTGCACATGGCACTGAGGATATCGTTCAAGGGGAGCAGCCGGTCTAAGCCATCCACCTTGGAGGCAAACCAAGAGGGGAGTGCCATGGACCAGCTACGAGAGCAAAGGCACCATACCCCAAATGTCCACTTCTAACTCGGGGTGGGGCAGTCCTCGGCACCCCATCTGAACTGTTTGGGGATTACTCACAACAGAGCCACACTCAAAGCCTAAAGGTGCAAAGGTTTTGGGGAGGGACACTAGACCGCCCCACCCCTGACTATGGGAAGAGCAATGAGGTCTTGTTGGAAAAGGCGTGTCCCTCCGTCATAAACGCTGAGGACTAAAAGGGCAAACAAGTCTGAGGATGTGGAGCCGCGAGAGAAAGGGGGATTAGACTGATGGATTCTAACAGGACCGTTCGCTGTTTAACAGTGATATCACCTTCTCTGGGGCAGGATAACAGAGTGACTTGGAACTATGTTTAACAGTGATATCACCTTCTCTGGGGCAGGATAACAGAGTGACTTGGAACTATGTGTAGGGTCTTTTACTTCTTTTTCCTTTTGGTGCCTATCCATTTAAGATGGGCAGGATAAGCAATCCCAAGGAAGCAGTGAAGGGACCAAAGAGTCCAGGGTGGGGGTGGGGCATGGGAGGGGAGGAGGCAGGGTGAGGGAAGGAGTGAGCCAATGATGACAGGGATAGGGATACGGCAAGGTTACTAAAATTGACAGTAAGCAGGGTATAGCATTCCTGGTCATGTTTGATCAGTCAAAACCTATTTGAGAGGAATTAACTGAGGTGAACGATGGGTAAACATGATAGTGGGACAGGAGGAAAGAAAAAAGAGACTGGAAAGAAGAAAGTAAAAATTATACATAGATATATAAATATGCATGTATATAAGCATATTAAAATAGGTGTGTTTGTCCAGGTACAATACATATATATGTAAATACAACAAGGAAGCAGATGAACTTTGGACCTCTACTTAAATATTACTTCAGTATGAGAACTATTGTAACATTGTGGCACTGTATGATACTCACCTGAAGACAAAATGGGTGCATAAGCAAATGTGGCAAAGAAAGCTGGTGGTGCTCTGCTATTAAAAGATACAGTATCTGGGCTAAGCCCCGGTGGCGTAGTGGTTGTGCGCGGGACTGTGGCCCACTGAGACGGAGGTTCAATTCCAGCAGTGGGGCTGGGCCTTCTACTCCCACTGCTGGAGAGCAGTGATTGGACCCCCCCCAAAAAAATGATATAGTATCTGGAGTCTTAATGGCTTGAAATTAAACAAGTATCTATCTAGCAGGGAAACAACAAAGCCAACATGGAAGAAGCATATCAGTCTGTGTGATCATGAAGTGTGGATGGGAATAGGTATCAGAAGTTCAAAAACGGGACTGAGCCCCAGTGGTGTAGTGGTTGTGCGCGGGACTGCGACCCATTGGGCTGGAGGTTCAAATCCAGCCACAAGGCTGGGCCTCCTACTCCCACCACCAGAGGGCAGTGATGTCCCCGAAAACAAACAAACAAACAAAAGTTCAAAAACGAGCAAGTAACTTGACACAAAGAAGTGTGAACATGTGGTGACCCAAAATCTACTTGTAAGATAATTGGAGAGTCCCTGGCTGAAAGGCCACACAGAAGGATCCTCTATCTTAGGGTGCAGTATACCACTGATAAAATCATCACTATCCTCTAGTTCTTTCATATTTCCTCCTCTGACCTTTAGGGTCTTTGTTCTTGCCTCATTAATCTTGTTAGATCTCCATTGGTTCATTTGTATAATGAAGATAATTCGATGCATGAAAGCCAAGAAAGATAACCTTTCAGAAATAGTAACTGGAGTCATGACCCCCCCAGGGCACAAGAAGAGAGGGAGGAGAAAGGGGGGGAGGGAGAACTGATAGCAATGATGACTGTGTAACTCCACTTGAGAGGCATGAATAACAGAATTGTACATGAATGGATACATTGGATGATGTAAGATATGGAGGTATATATGTGTATATATATAGTAATATATATTAAGTGTTCCTGGGGAGTAAGGTGAGGGAGAGAGGGGATAAAGTGGAGTTGATAGCGAGGAGTTCAAGAAGAAAGAAATTATTTTGAAACTATGGAAGGAATTGTACAATAACTTGGCGTGATTACACTATGGAATGTTATGATAGCTGTAAGAGCTCCCAATAGAATTATTTTTTAGAAATAGGAGTTAGGAAAGAGGACCAGGCAAGATGAAATACTTGACAGCTGCGGTCTTTTCTCTATTTATCATTGTGCTGCCCTTGGGCCCTCTGAGGGCCTGATCCACAATGGGCACTTAGGGAGGCAGCCGTTAAGAAACCAGAGAGCACATTGCATTGGACAGATCTGCTGCACAAGACTTCTTCAAAGAACTTTGAGAACTAGGTGCCCAGGCCCCCTGGCATGGTTTTGACAAGCCCCTGGGATGTGTACGAAAGCTGAACAGTAGAGAGGAGGAGAGCTGATGGGCTTGGGTCATTGTGTGGGTGGAGAACCCTGAATGCCCCATGGACGGCCCAGAGAGCAATCAACCCTGACTCTGAAGCCAGCCTGGTGAGATGTCACCTCACATACTTTGGAGACACCAGTTTCTGGGAAAGGATCCTCCCCCGCCAAACCCCCAAACTCACTGCTCTCAAGTCAATGCTAACTCAAGGTGACCCCAGGGAGCAGGGCAGAACTGCCCCTGTGTGTTTCCGGGACTGTTGCTCTTTAGAGGAAGAGAAAACCCCGTCGTTTTGGGGAGGAGTGGTGCAGTGGTTTCAAACTGCAGCGCGCACAGAGCAGGAATGGGGTGAGCCTGCCCTCTTTCCATCGTGCTGTCTCATTGCTTGGGGGCCTCCTCCCTCTCCTCTGAAGCGCAAGCCTCCCATGGCCGGAGCTTGTCTGGGCACACGGAAGGGGCTCGATCCTCGGTTGCAGAATAAGCGATGTCGAAAACACCCTCTCGCGGCCCACCCCGTGTGCTCGTTCATCGCCTCACTGGCCCTCGCTGCCTGCCAGCCGGGGTGGCCTGGTGCCCCTGTGCTCTCTGAAACGGTGCCCTTGCTAGTGCTCAGCCACTGGCATGCGGGTCACAGCCCCTGGGCAGCCGGGAGTCCAGTGCGTGGGGGGCTTCTGCGAGGCAGCATGCCAGGCCCACCCGAAGACAAACACCCACAGAAGCCCTTGGGCGGTGCCCTGTCTGCCTCGAGTTTCTATCCACCGCATGTTTCCTGCCTCTCCTGTCTTCCAGGCTAGGATCTTCAGGAGGACGGGGAACCTCTGCTCCATGCAGAGTGGCAGCTCGGTGTCCCCACCAGAGCTTGCTTCATAGTGCCCACCTGGCTACTCTGCTCCCCCCTCCCCAGCTCTCTCTTCCACCCCCACTCCCTCCTATGCATTTTGGCTGCCCTCAGGGCAGCTCAGGCTAGTCTCCTGGCAGCACGCTGGGGAAAGCTAGGTTCTGGGGTTGGGATTCGATGCCCGTCAGAGCCGGTCCCAGCCCTTCTCCTGCTCCTTGGCCATGAATGGCCTCATCCTCAGGCCTTGAGCTTGGGACACCTTCTCTCTGGCCAACCCTGTCTTCTGATGGCCTCCTTCTGCTGGTGCTCACCCTCGCTCAGCTGGGAGCTCACCCCTTCCCACACACAAGTCCTCTACAGCTGCAGCAACTCCCCCTCCTTTGGGAGGGCCCATTTCTCTATGTGTCCAGAGGCCTGCACAGAGATGCTTAGTGAACCCTGGGGCAATGAACCCTAATGAGGGCCTGGGAGATTGATCCTGGGAGGGAGGACGCTGGCAAGGCTCGCCTCGCCCTAAAACTCAGATCAGGAAACAGGTGAGCTTGGGAGGGACCTAGGAAGGGAAGGAACAGGTAACTGATGGAGGACAGGGAGCAGGTCCTCACCCCTGGGAGTTCGGGAGAGAGTCTGATTTAGGGAATAATGGACAGGGAGTGGAATGGCCCCAGCCCCAGACACCAGAGTGACGTGGGGCGCTGGGGACATGGGAAACTCCTGCCCCCTTCCCAAAGCCCTGAGCACCTGCCCACCAACCCCGGGCTCATGTCACCTTGGCCACTGCTGGAAGCCAATTAGCCTCTGGCTGCAGGTGGGGATTAAGATCATTAATATCGCCCCCAATCTCCCAGGTGCTGATTCAGCCGGGAGCTTAGGGAGGGGAGGTCATTTATAAGGGTCTGGGGGGGGTGGGCGGGTCTGCGCACAGAGTTCCCCGCCGGTGCCTGGTGACTCGGTGGCAGCGTGCGGCGGGCACCGCAGCCATGAACGGGACGGAAGGCCCGAACTTCTACGTGCCCTTCTCCAACAAGACAGGCGTGGTGCGCAGCCCCTTCGAGTACCCGCAGTATTACCTGGCCGAGCCCTGGCAGTTCTCCATGCTGGCCGCCTACATGTTCATGCTCATTGTGCTCGGCTTCCCCATCAACTTCCTGACGCTCTACGTGACCGTGCAGCACAAGAAGCTGCGCACGCCGCTCAACTACATCCTGCTCAACCTGGCCGTGGCCGACCTCTTCATGGTCTTCGGGGGCTTCACCACCACCCTCTACACCTCTCTGCACGGATACTTTGTCTTCGGGCCCACCGGCTGCAACCTGGAGGGTTTCTTCGCCACCATGGGTGGTAAGGGCTGGAAGCAGGCGGCAGGGGGCGTGGGGGGCTTGCAGGGAGTGGGGGGAACCCCAGCTGCAGACCCAGGGAGGGAGGCCGAGTGGCCTGCTGCCCACCAGTGCCATCAGCACCCTCCGAGACCTGTCCCGTTGCGGTGGACTCGACCCTGACCCCGGGCGTGTCGGAGAACGCTGCTCCTCAGGGATGTCAGTGGCCGGGGCTTTTTTGTTCGTTTTGTTTCTAACAAGATCGCCAGGCCTTTCTTCCATGTCACTCCAGGGGGGACTTGAACCGCCAGCCTTTGGGTTTGCAGTCGAGGGTGGTAACTGCTTCTTCTAGATCCTCCTTTATACAACGTGCAATGATGGAAAGATGCCGATGAACATACTCCGTCCTGCTGGAAGTAGAGCCCGTGTTCCACTCTACTGCCAGGAACCCGAGGCTCAAAGGAGGCTGAGGCTGAAGCCCCCAGTTCTTTCTGGCCCTTCAGGTCAGGTCCTGCTCTCCAAGGTCCCTGCTGCCCTCGAAAGGGCTGTGCTGGGTCAGACCCATGCCGGGCACGGGGGACAGAGCTGGATAAGCCCGTCCTGCAGAGGTTTCTGCTCCTGCTCCAGGCGCTGCCTGGAGCTCAGTGGCATGCCCAGGAGTGCCCCCTTCAGCCTGGAACGTTGCAGTGTGGGGGCACAGACTGACAAGCTCATCCCCTTCGGAAGTAACCCCTTTCATATGAAACTGCGCTGAGATATTGTTGGTCACTGGAGAGCGGTGGGGTGCCTTGGGGATAACCGATTCCCGAAGCAGGAGAGGGGAGCGATTCATCAGGGAGGTGACAGGACAGACCAGAGCTGGACATGCCTAGCTGGGATCCACCCATGCCTCCCGAGACACAGCACAGGCCAGTGAGGCTGGAGGCAGGTCATTCCAAGCCAGGGTGGGCTACTCTGTCGCGTCATCCCGCCTGCAAATGCCCAGGGTGCTCGGGGTCTCTGACCATCACAGGACGTCACAGCTTCTTCCCACCCTCTCAGTTCACGCAGGCTTAGGCCGGAAGGTTGGGGTGGGCAGGACACAGGTGGACCCGTCTCTGCAGGGTCAGTCCAGTTCACAGCTGTCATGCTGGACTCAGTATTAGCAGTGTCCCTGACGGTCTCCATGTCCCTGTTTGGCGGGTGAATTACAAACAACCTCCTGGGCTGCCGAGACCCAGGTTGAATGCCACCATGATTTTCGCCTCCTTCTTTAGGACAGAGTGTCACTCAAGCCTTTCTGGCCCTTAGGAGAGGGCCCGCTGGGGCTGGTTCTTCCACCTTCTCAGGTGGAGAGGTAACCAGTGCAGAGGGAGGGAGAGTCTAAGCTCCCGGTGCTCTCTGTCCAACCCCTAGGTACTCAGCCTGTGACCAGAATGGACACATTTTTCTGTAAGGCCTCCCTTCAGGACTCAGCAGCCACGCCAGGTTCAGTGTCCTGAGGACTGACTCTCTGTCCCACAGAGCGGTGCCCCTCCACAGACAGGCAGGGCCCCCGCTGACTGCCCACCAACTGCCTTGCAGGTGAAATCGCCCTCTGGTCCCTGGTGGTCCTGGCCATTGAGCGGTACGTGGTGGTGTGTAAGCCCATGAGCAACTTCCGCTTCGGGGAGAACCACGCCATCATGGGTGTCGGCCTGACCTGGGTCATGGCTCTGGCCTGTGCCGCACCGCCTCTTGTCGGCTGGTCCAGGTAACGGGGCTGAGCAGAGGGGAAGGCCCCCCAGTCAGGACTCACACCCAGGCCTGTCTATCTCTAGAGAGCCAGCTCCTATGCCCCTGCTCCTAACACCCCTCCTACCGCTCCCCCTCCTCCCAGCAAACTTCCTCTTTGGGTTTCACAACTGCAAGAAGCCTCATCTTTCTTCCCTGGAGCAGTTGGTGGCCTCGAATTGCAGTTAGTAGCTCAAAGTGCCATCCATTATACCACCAGGACTCAGGGTAGAAGCTTAGAGGAGGGGGCATAGGAATAGACCCCACTGTTGCCGTGGAGACTGGTCCTCGCCCCTAAGCCCCCTGGTCAAGGAGAATCCAAGATACCCCTAACACTTCACCTTGAATTTGCCCTTAATCCTCAACTAAGCCATGGCCCATTCCAATCCTCTTTGGCCAATGCTCCATGGGCAGCCCTGACCTTGGATCTCAGTGGGAGGGAGGAAGGAGGCCAAGCCTTCCTGGTGAGGTGGTGGCATTGGCCACTAGGAACTGGTCCAGTTCAGCCTCAGGCCTTGTTTCCAAATGGGGCTGTGGGGGACCCCAGTCTGGGAACTTGAGACTATGATCCAAGAAGACAGCGCTTCTGGGAGATTGTGGGCTTTCCGCTTCTGCAAACATGCCCTTCTCCCCTCCCTTCATTCCCTCCAATTGTCCCAGGGTCAATTTCTGCCCCCTTGACAACTCAGAATCTCAGCCCCCCCCCCCTTCTTTTCCCGCTGTCTCCTTTCTGGAGACAGACATCCTGGAGACAGATATTCCACAGACAATTTCTCCATCTTCAGAAACCACAAAATGCCCACACTATCTGCCCTGGCCATGCATGTGCTGTCAGAAACAATCCACAAATCCCCCTGTATGCTCCATTTGCCCATCTCTGGCCTAGGAAACACCCTCACCTTGTTGTTAGGGAGAGCCCAATTTATACAGACTGTCCTAAAGGCCAGGGGTGAGGGGTTTTCCCTTTGGCTGCAACATATGCCCCGTGGAGCCGGAGACGCCCACCCTTGAACCTAGGGAGACAGGTGGTCTGGGGTAGACAGTGAACAGGACCTGGGCAGGCCAGATGGCAGATGAGATGCGGGGTCACTGGACCAGAGGCTGGGCAGCCTGTTCTGACCACACACCTGCCCGATGGACAAAACATGATTGTTTTACCCAAGGTGCGTGGGACTCCCTCACTTCGGCTGGTTGAACAGCACCGTGAATCACCCAGCTGGGGAGATATTTTATTTCCCCCATTTTAGAGTAGCAGAGCGTGAGGCATGAAGGGCAGGGCCAGGGGTGGACCTCCACCCCCCTAAGCTATGGGGGCAGAGGCAGCCTTCTGTGAACTCCCCCTGCCCGGCGCCAGGTACATCCCGGAAGGCATGCAGTGCTCCTGCGGTATCGACTACTACACCCTCAAGCCCGAGGTCAACAACGAGTCTTTCGTCATCTACATGTTCATCGTCCACTTCACCATCCCCATGATCGTCATCTTCTTCTGCTACGGCCAGCTGGTCTTCACGGTCAAGGAGGTAGGTCGCTCGGGGTGGCGGGGTGGGGTGGACCGGCCTCCACCCCAAGGGCCCAGCTGCGTCACCCCGCGGGGTGGACAGCCACGGGCCGGGAGCCAGTGTGGACGCCAGGCCTCTCGCCCCGCAGGCGGCTGCCCAGCAGCAGGAGTCGGCCACCACCCAGAAGGCCGAGAAAGAGGTCACCCGCATGGTCATCATCATGGTCATCGCGTTCCTGATCTGCTGGCTGCCCTACGCCAGCGTGGCCTTCTATATCTTCACCCACCAGGGCTCCAACTTCGGGCCCGTCTTCATGACCCTCCCGGCCTTCTTTGCTAAGAGCGCCTCCATCTACAACCCCGTCATCTACATCATGATGAACAAGCAGGTGCCCGAGGGCTCGGTGCGGGGGCGGGGGTGGGGGGTGGTGGTCAGTCTGCCAACCGGGGACTCGCCCGGGAACGCATTTGAAATACAGGTTCCCGGGTCAGGACCTCTTGAGGCGGGCCCAGGCACCTGCATTTCGGACCAGCCTTCCAGAGGGTCCTGGCGCTCTTTCTTGGGCTCAGGAGGGGTGGGAGGCCGGGGTGGTGAGAATGACTCGAATCCAAAGGCTTGGGGCAGTGGCAGTTTCCGAGAGGCCGCACCGGAGGCTTCCAAATCTCACTGCCGGCCCGATCTGGAAAGGTTCTGGAGTCCCGGCGGTTTCCCTGTGGGACCCAGGCTTCCAGAGGGACAGTCTCTGGGCTGGGGCCTGGGTTCAAATCCCAGCTGGGCCACTTTCTAGCTCTGAGACCTGGGGCGGGTCACTTCCGCTTCCTCCTCCTCAGAAAAACAATGGGTAGGAAGTGCTGTCTGTGTGTCTTTCCCCTGGGTCTAGGGGAGGACAAAGCTTCCTGGGGTTTGGTCCCTGGCACTGGGGGTGGGGTGGGAGTGGGGCATGTAGAGTCTTTGCGCTGAGCAGGTGCACTCGGGTGAGCCAAGTGAGAGGGGAGTGGAGATAGCCGAAAGCAGAATCAGGGAATGGGGGTGAGGAGCTAGAAGCCAAAGTCCACCCCAGCCGTCCGCGGGGGCCCTTGGAAGTCCCCGGCACTGACCCATACTTTTTGCCTTGTCAGTTCCGGAACTGCATGCTCACCACCATCTGCTGCGGGAAGAATCCGTTTGCTGAGGAAGAGGCCTCCACGGTCTCCAAGACCGAGACCAGCCAGGTGGCCCCGGCCTGAGCCCTGCCTGGAACTCTGTCCTGCTGTAGGAGAGCTACACCCACACCCGCCCCAGCCCAGAGCCCCGCCATGGGGAGGGCGCCTGGGGGGGCCAGGCCACCCAGACTCCCTGATTTAAAAGAAAACTAGTCAATGAATGAGAGAAAAAAAGGAAGCCACTTCCCCCACCCTCCTTCAGCGGGGTCATCTTGAACAGGGATCCAGATGGAGACCCCCGCCTGGACTGCTGGGACCTGTCACCCGCACCCTCGTCTCTCAGGAGTACGAGGATTCTGGCTCTCTGGAAAAGTGTCCCAGTTTAGGGATAAGTGTCTAGCGCCGAGAGGGGCATGCAGTAGGTACTTAATAAATGCTTGATGGCTGAAGGAAGGAATGGATGGAAGTGGGACTGGAGGGATGGGAAGAGGAAAGAAAAGCCTATCTTTCCTCTCAAGGTCACCTTGGAGACAGTAGTTCATCCCTCTGAGCATGGGCTTTCCTTCTGTCCCCCAGAGAGCAGGAACCCACGTCTGGCTTACTGTCTCCCAGGCTGCTGTGAAGACTGGATGTCCGTGTGTGTGTGCGTGCGCACATGTGTGTGTGTGTGCGTATGTGTCCCGTGTAAGCGCTTTGTAAATGGTAAGGAGCTGTACAGACTAGTTGATGCCCTTCATAATACCAATTAATGTGATTAATCTGTGACTGTGGTCACCTCCTCTTGGTAGAGATCCCTTTCAGATTGAGTACCCACACAATGGGGTTTCCATTAGCCTTCTCGGGTTGTCAGAAAATTTGTCAGACATCACGTCGGCACTGGGGATCCGGCCCCGGGAAGGGACAAATAAACAGCATCAGGGGGTCTGTTATGGGGGCCCAAGGCTCAGATCTCATCTCCCATGGCACCCCCTGGCCCAGTGTCTCCCTTAACCAGACCTTTCTCATGGCTTCTGGAAAACTGCTGCTCCTTGGAGCCCAGCTCCCAAATCACAGGGTCTCTGGGTCAGCATGGAGCTTCGAGAAGCCATGCCCACCTGCCCATGTTTAATGAGGAGCTGCGCCCCCTGAGGTCCTGGTCTCACAGAGCTTAGCCACCCGCTGTGAGAAGTTCTGCCGGGCCCACATTTCCCGAGGGTGGGCACTCCGTTTCACGTGGCAGCGATCCTGGTGGCTGTGCCCCTGTCTCCAGCAGCTGTGGGTCCATTCCCAGGAGAGTCGGGGCTTCTCAGCCTGCCAGAACGGATTCCTACCTCCTATGACCAGAGCCGGAAGCTCTAGGTCTGTCTCCCCAGCTCTGCCTGGGGACAGAGGCCATCCAAGACATTAAAAGCTCAGCTTCTTACGCTCCGTGTGAATGGCTGGTGGCTCTTGTACCTCTTAAGCATCGTGTGTGCGGGATGAATTGAAACGGGGCAGCGTCCACCTGGTCGTAGGCCCTGGGGTATCTGGATTGG
>PVJH01026832.1:0-29422 GCA_004026705.1 Nesogale talazaci
CCACACCCTCAGTAACCATTCCCAGGGATACTCCCCAGGCTTTTGCTTGTACGTATTTGAAAGCTCGAGCAGTTCCTTGTGAGTATAGTGTACTTCTTCCTGAGTAATCACCTCGGTCTCACCCTTAGGAGCTTTCCTTGCCTTAATTTTAGTTATAGGTCTAGCAGAAACTATCAATGGTGAGGGTGTTTCCTGGGTGTTCCTTCATCAACTTCCCCATTGTCCATCCCCCAGGGAGGAGGTCATATGTAGGTCTTTATAATCGGTTCCCCCTTTCTACCCACCTTCCCTCCACCCTCCGAGTATCCCACTCTCACCACTGGACTTGAAGGGATCATCTGTCCTGGATTCCCTGCCTTTCTGGTTCCTATCTGTACCAGTGCACATCCTCTGGTCTAGCAGGATTTATAAGGTAGAATTGGGATCATGACAGTGGGGGAGGAGGAAACATTGAAGAACTAGAGGAAAAGTGCATGTTTCATTGTTGTTACACTGCACCCTGACAGGCTCCTCTCCTCTCCACAGCCCTTCTGTTACCTAAGGGTGGGCTGGGTCCTCCCCTCATTCACAATGATATGATTTTTAGTTCTTTCATGCCTGATGTGACAATTTTCCATGGCATTGGCCCATGCTGTATTTGAGTCTATCTATCCTGTTAGCCTGTCCTGAATAGAGGGCATCGTCCATGAGACACAAATAAATAGAATCATCTGCCCAGGATCTGGATCATGCAGATTCACAGCCAGCCCCAAGTGCTTATTGGGACATAGTCATGGTGGGGGGTGGGGGAGTAGGGTAGTGTCACAGCCCAGGAGTCAGGGTTTGGGGACAATCTTCTACCTTTTATTCATCCTTTCAGAAACAGCTGCTGGCTGTCTAAGTAGGCCCTGGTGGATACTAAAAGCCAAGCTCAGGGTACCGTCAATGACAGAGACCTGAGAAGCACCCCACCCCACAGCCGTAATTGGGATTTTATCGCAGGACCCTCCTGCTCCCCAACGCTCGATCCTGGAAGCGAAGTGGTGTCGGCAGCGTCAATCTGGGGCACGTCCTGCACCGCGGGTCAAGTTGCACGGCAAGGTGGACAACGCTAGTCCTGTCACTGCGCAGCGCTCCCTTTCCACTGTCTTCATGCGTGTGGTCCCTGACTGTGGAGGAAGAAACGGGAGCCTCATTCACGCATGGCTTTGCGCACGTTCTGAAGAGTCACACGTGGATTTCTACTGAATCACAAACCCATTCTGGAAAATCCATGCACAGCCTGGCCGGAGATCTCCTCCCACCAGACAGAGTTCAAGCGGACCACTGGGGAGTGCATCTGCCCCAGAGAGAGGGTGAGAGGCTGAGATGGAGTTGCAGGAAGGAGATAGAGGTCAGTTAGAGGGATGAAAAGAAAAGAGAGATTTTATTGGGGTACAGAAGGACTTTGGGGGAGGGAAGAGACAGCAGAGAAAGGGACAGGAGCATCTGGAGCTCCTGGGCGGTTCCAAGGCCCCAGAGTGAGGCAGTGGGACATATATAGGGCTTGAGCCAAGGACATATGTACTGATAAGGGGAATGAGGCTTTCTGATGTGGCAGTTGCAGGGTCCAAGTCAGGATATGGTCTGTGAGGACATCTTGCCTTTCACAGATCTGGCTCCTAGAACACTGAGGGGAAAATCTGTACAGACCCAGCCCTGAGAGATAAGTTCTGTGAAGGGGCTGTGCCTTTCCTGGGGAGATAAGCTCTGTGAAATGCCAGAGTCACAACGGATTCAACTATAACCACCACTGTCCACAGGACAGGGCAAGCAGGTTGCTTTGCGCATGGAGTAGGACTGAATGTCAGCTGGATTTGAGGATTTTCTGACCATACCGATAGTGTGAAGTGGGAGGTCACAGAGCAATCTGAGAAAGCATTTTCTCAGCTCTGTGAACTCTCGGAAATGGCTGATCCTCTTCCTCCATTCACTATCAGGACCCCTGTCCCCGTGGTCCTGAAAGTCAGACATTTCTCTGGCCCTGGTCCCATGGAGGACCCTGACCCTTTGGTGCCCTGGCTCAATGGGGTCATTGTCTTATGAGAGAAGCAAACCCCTGCACTTAGCCATCGTGGGACTCACGATAAACTCTCATCTCGTCTTGGGAAAGTCCAACAAGTAATATTGTAAGAAAAGTGACCACCTTAAAGGCTCGACGATAAACAAGCAGCAATCTAGCTGAGAAGCAACAAAGCCCACACAGAGGAAGCACATCAACCTGTGTGATCGTGAGGTGTCGATGGGATCTGGTAGCAGACATCAAAGACTCAGAACAAAAAATCATATCGATGTAAATGAGGGAGAGCCCAGAGTAGAGACCCAAAACACATCTGCAGACAATTGGACACCCCCTTACAGGAGGTAAGAGGAAGAGACGAGCCAGTCAGGGTGCAATATAGCACCAACGAAACATACAACTTTATGTCTAGTTCTTTAATGCTTCCTTAGCCCACACCCACTATCTGACCCCAGTTGTACCTTACAAATCCAGCTAGTTCAGAGCATGTGCGTAGGTACAGAGAAGAGCTGGAAACATGGGAATCCAGGACAGATAAACCCCTCAGGACCAATAATGAAAGGAGAGAAACCAGGAGGGAAAGGGGATAGTCGGGGGAGAAAAGAACAGATCACAGTGATCAATATATATCCTTCCCCCAGGCCCCAGGGGGACGGACAACAGAAACGTGGGTGAAGGGAAACAGTGGTCGGTGTAAGACATGGGTGGCAGTCACTAATCGTGTCAGTTTCAGGATTGGGAGTGTAGGGGTGGAGTCTAGCCTATCCGTCTGGAGAAAGACCATAAGACCTCTGTATGGGCATAATTTTCTCCTGAGAATTCTGGGAAATCAGCCATATTTTCCCCATGGAGGTGAGAGACTTATGGCTCAGTCCGTTGGAGACAAGACCCATGGCAGTATGCTGATAGACACTGAGCCCTGGAAACTGGAGGAGCCATGAGGAGACCCTTGCCAGCACTGAGATGCTTCTACTGCCATTGGATACACAAGACTCTGCACCCACTGGCCTATGATTGTCCTGGTGTCATCGCATGTACTTAGTGAGGCTGAAGAGGACTTAAGGGTTGGTATCAGATATATGAGCTAATATCGGACTTATGACCCTGAACTGGACTGAACTGGGATGTTTTCTTGATGTACAGTTGCTCTTGTATAAACCTCTCCCTTATATGCATATTCATGTTTATGAATTTGTTTTTCTGGTCTACCTGGACTAACACAACATAAAAAAAGAAATAATTTATAAATTATCAAGGGTTCATAAGGGGAATGGAAGGGGGCTGAGCTGATGATAGCAAGGGCTCAAATAGAAAGAAAATGTTTTGAAATGATGATGGCAACATATGTACAAATGTACTTGGCACAATGAGTGTATCAATGTGTTGTGATAAGAGCTGTAAGAGCCCACAATAAAATTATTTTACAAAGAAAAAGTATAGTGACCCACAGGTAAGAAAACAAAACATTTACAAAAGGAAAAATATTTAAATGCCTCACACACTTACTGAACACCACAAAGCTGTAGAGTTCATTTCAATGCACAACAAAAATCTACGACAGACTTCGAGCTGCCCCAGCAGATTTCCAAGGTTGTAAATCTTTCTCAGCTGAGCCCCGTTGGTGTAGTGGTTGTGCGTGGAACTGCGGCCCACTGGGATGGAGGTTCAATTCCAGCAGCAGCTCCACAGGAGCAAAGGCTGGACCTCCTACTCCCACCACCAGAGGGCAGTGGTGCCCCCCAAAAAAAACAAAAACCAAAAAAATCTTTCTCCCCAGGAGCTGCAGGTTCTGAGGGTGAAGCATTGAGTTAGCCGCCAAGAGTCTTAATCCCTACTCCACCAGGACTAGAGAAAAAGGAAGCAGACAGCCGCATCTTGCTCCAGCAGAAGTGGCTTCCAACGACTGACCTTCCCGCTAGTGCCCGGTGCGTTAACACTGCCCAACAGAAAACTCAAACTCAAACTCCCTACCTTCCATTGGATTCCTGTTCTGGGAGACCCTCTAGGGCAGGATGGAGCTGCCCCTGTGACAGTCTGCCGGACTGTAGCTCATTACTGGAGCAGAACGTCTCCAGGGAGCGGCTGGTGGTTTCCAAACAGCTGACCTTGCAGTGCTGCTAGCCACCCGGGTCGCGCATAAATAACAACAGCGTTTGGAGGAGGAGTTTAAAAAAAAAAAAACTGGCTACCTTTTGCCCCCTCGTGGAAATATTGGGCAACTGCAAGTAAGTGCATAGTCTCTATTTCATAGCTGGAAAGGATCTTCCTAAAACCAGCCCAAATGTTGGGCCATCAAGTCAATTCTGGTGCCTGGAAACCCAACAAGAAAAACTGGACCAGTCCTCTAGATTCCCGAGATTTTTAAATCTTTATGGGAGCAGACAGCCTCGTCTTTCACCCTGAACGCAGCTGGCTGATTCGAACCCCTGAACTTTTCATTAGCACCTCAGTTCATATCCCAATACACCAGCAGGGCTCCAGGAAAGACTAATAGGGAGGACACCAAAGTCAGATACCTTTCTTTTCAGAGAAAGTGAAGGGATGACTAACTCGAACCTCTGATATCCAGCACTAGTATGATCTAGTATAAGTCCCTATCTTTTTCTCAAAATATTTCTAGCTCTCTTCTCGATACCATATATTCAGTATACACAATTTTCGTAGTCCTTTCACACGAGCCTTACAATAAAATTGTGTAACAGTCAAAGAAACATTGACTATTCTCCTTTCACCAGTAAATTGGGCACAGATCAAAAATGTTCAATCAAATTATCAAGATCAGGGCAGCAAGCTGACCTTCTGTGTCAGACAGGGTTCTTCTAGAGAAACAAAAGCAGGACACTAGTAATTCTCTTTATATATCTATATAGAAGGATATATAAAATAAGAAATAAATAGTTAACTAATCTAGAAAGCAGAACAAATGGCTTGGTGCAACTCACCTGTGTGACACAGCTAGTAGACTGGCAGTCCTTGGAGTCTTAAGGGCCGCTGAGTAGTCCTCTGTAGAGCAATTCAGGCTATCTGGTCACAGGCAGCAAATAGCAAAGCAGGTCACCAACAGTCAGCCAGATGATGGAGTCCAACAATCTCCAGCTCAAGAGATGTATATTTCAGGAGTGTGGTGAAGCAGGGCTTCAAGGAACCTCAACTCACAGCAACACAGTCCATGATTAGGTGTCCCATGGGTAGTGTTGCTTGGAGGTCGAGGCACAGGACGAACGAGGCAGCCTGCTGGTCTGAAGATCCAAAAGCAAGAAAGCAAGGTCGGAGCTTGCCAAGCCTTTTCTATCTCCGCCCTTCAATTGATGGCGCGTGTTCATTGGCCATGTCACAACAGACCTACCTAGGGTCTTTGACCATGTAGGCACCACAAGCTTACCTGTCACATCTTCCAACAGCTCTCTTCCTGTCTGATTTTCAAAGGATGGAAGAAATATTGGATGAATCTCTATATCCCAGGAATTGACAGGAAGCTCTGAAGGTAAGACTGAGATGGTACTATAAGCGGCAGAGTTCAATTGCTTTTGTATGTCCTGTCATCCAAAATTTTTAATTAGGGTATGTAAGGCAGTGTTTGGGGATCTGCTGCAGTTGCTCCAACCACTTAGACACCAACATGTGGGGAATAAATGTATATACAAAGATGGAGGTTCAGAAGTCATGAAAGAAGGCCTAGAGGAAGAGAACTAAAAGTGGAACAGTTCCTTTCTCACCTGGAAGGGATGGAGGAGCAATACCAGAATGAGGTCTCCTCTTGGCCATGGGGGGGGGGGGGGGGGGGGGGAGGCGGAAGACGGAGAAAGTAACTCAATAGAGCACCATTGAGTCCAGAGCTGTGTCCATCTAGACTTGGTCAGGAAGACAGAGCAAAACACAATAGTATTCCAGAAATAAAGATTTGTCAAAGAACTTCTGAAAGTCACCAATGTCTGAAAATCTGGGGGAGCAGGAGCCTGTGAAAGCGAGTGCGTCTGCAGTCAGAAGGTCAGGAGCTCTTGCTAGCACCTCGTCCTGAGCACTGGAGTAGGGGTTCTCAAGATCCTGTTTGGGACTTTCTGTCATTTGTAAAAACCTCTAAGAAACCTCCCACTGTCAGTCCCAGTGTGTAAAGACTGAGAAGGAATCTGTGACCCTCGTACCAGCGGTGGGGAACGCACAGCCCCAAAGGCCATAGAAGGCCCCAAATTCAATGGTAGCTAACATCACACAGCACACCAAAGAGAAGCAACTGCAACGGTTCCATGAGGGTGAGCGCATTAAGGGTTTGGCCCCATATAGCAAGCTAATTTTTAAGTTGATAACTTCGTAGGGCCCCCAAACATTGTAAGTAGCAAAATGACCTTTAGCAGCTAAAAAAAAAAAAAAGGTTTCCACCCTGCCTTCCAGAGAACACGCACACACACACTCATGCACTGGCATCTAGTCGATTCCAACTCACAGCAAACCGGTAAGAGAGTCTGTACATTTGGGAGCAGACGGCCTCCCCTCATCTTCCTCCCTTGGAGATTTGGTAGATTTGAGCTACTGGTCTTGTTGTTCACAGCCCACTCCACCACGAGGGCACCCTGAGACTCCCGTCTGCCTGCATCTTCCTGCAAACACCAGCCCACAACCCATGGGTCCCAAGGGGTGGTTGTGTAATTGAAAGGGTTACAGTAAAAGACAGACAAAATAGTTGGGTTGCTTACCTCCTCCATTGGGTCAGACCTGAGAAGGGGAGGGAGAGAGAGAGAGAGAGAGAACATAGTCTCTAAGAGATAGAGACCGTCTTAGGACTAGCAAGTCTCATCCATCACAGTCAATCACACGTGTAACAAGGTGGGCAGTGTCTTAACCTGGATGTCACTGAGCTCATGGGGTAGAAACCTGATACGATCGCTGGGAGCAGGTGTGGGAAACAGAACGATTTTGCCCAAGTCGTCTCCCTCAAATATGGCTGCTTACTACAAGTGGCAAATGACTATATCCTTCAAGGTCAACAGATGTAGATCAGGGGTTATTCTCCCTAAGGGAGCAAACAGGCTGTTTCGTCTGTCCCACCCAAGTAAGGCCCACTCGCTTCTGATAAAGACAGTACTGGACTACTGTCTTGTAAGAGAGGCAGGGAGGTCAAGCTCACCCAAGGATGATCAAGGTTAGGCCGCCATCATGAATCTAGGATCCGCCTTTTTCAACACTGTGTGCCCCTAGCTTGTCCCCTTCCTGTTACAATTATGTCTATCGTGCATCCCTTTCCTGTGATGTATATGCCTATTGTATAGCCCCTTCCTGCGATGTGTGGTTACCTGTAATCACACCTCTTAAGTAGATACAAACATTGGTTAGCAATAAGCTTCCTCCCTCTGCCCACCACCCGCTGGCCCACTTCACCCACTCACCCCCCACCTCCAGCTCCCCAACTCTCTCCAGAGCTCCCAGCTTCCTGCCTGCACTGTGCAAGGACCTGACCATTGACATCATGGCCATCTAGGAGGTGAGCATGCTACCATGAAATGAGTCTGACTCCTTCATTTTATTCTTCTATCTCTCATAATTTCTATGACTTTAAAATAATCTTTACTTATTATCACTGTACAACTGCACCTACCGGACCCATGATGATACGTTAGGGGCTGGCTCCCCTGACAGGCAGGCAGCGGGGAGAGCTTCCCCTCAGGAAGGATGAACAAAAAATGTGTCTGCACCCACAGATAGGACTGCTGGCCCCACAGTGATCAGCCACATGCTCGTAAGAGGTAACATGAACGTAGCACTGTTGTAGGTGGATTGTTGTGAGGATGGTTTTTAATTAGGAGGGTGACGGGCCCTGTTCTCCAACTGACAAATGTGAAGGCCGCCCTCCACTCAGAACCCTGGCCGCCCAGGCTTCTTGAATTGTGCACATAGAGAAGCTGTCACTTACATGGCTTCCTGGTCCGGTTTCCCACAAATACTCCTGGGGGCTAATGTCCTCTCCCTCTTTTCTGTGTCCCTTATCTCAGCCCATCCCTCACCCCCACCCCCCACCCCCCCAGTGGAAAACTTGTGTTGGGAATTCTCTCTACAGAAAGGGACCTTCTGGGCTGTCTTCCCTGACTTCTCCTCTGCCGAAAACATGAGGCGGGCACTGAGTTGACAATGCACGATCTTGTGGGCTCTGTCCCACAGCCCAAGGGCTCTGCCCAGTGACATGGAACAAGCACAATTAAAGCAGACAAAGAAAACAGGCAGCCAATTCCCTTCATTCCATCAGGGAGATGAGTCTTGAGTTTATTTAACAATGGGTTCGTCGAGCTGCTGAGGCATGCAGGCCTCTTGCTATCCACACCTATCAAGCAATGTGATGATGCTGACTATGCCAAGCCCTCAAGGGGAATACCTGAAAGGGGGTACCAGAGATAAAAGGTACAAATCATTCCTTCAGATAAGGGACAAGTGAAGGTCCGGCAGCTTGAGGCCGGAGTGCCCCATCTCCTGGTCATGCCTGCCCAGGGGGACGACGAGTTTTTAGTGCACGAGCCTGGGAGTTGGTGCAGCACGACTTGGTGCAGCCCAGGTCTGCTGATCACGGCCCGGCCCGCAGCTGCTCCCTGGCAACTCTAACTTCCAGGGTGAGATGTGCACCATCGAGCGGAACGCCAAGCACTCAGCCATTGCCACGAGGCTGCTCTCCGATATGTTTGTGAATTTCCCAGACCAGCCGGAGGTGTGGAGAGAAGCCAGCATTATTGCATCAGCTTTAAGGAATGATTCACAAGGTAAACAATTTGTGTGTGTGTGTGTGTGTGTGTGTGTGGCATCACTGGCCTGGTGGGAGTAGGAAGCCCAGCCTTGCTCCTGGAGAGCTGCTGCTGGATTTGAACTATTAGCCCTGTGGGCTGTAGTCCCACATACAACCACTATGCCACCAGGGCTCAGCCACAGACTCAATTTTTAAGAAGCTTATTTGAAACTCTTCCCAGTCATGTCTAGGGTGAAATGTTACTGAAGGTGGCAGAACAATGCTTCAGCACATTGGAGCAGTCAGAAATGTTGCTTCTGCTTTTGAGGCACTTCCCTGGAACTGTGGTGCAACATGGGGTTGGCCTTGGGGAGGCCTTATTAGAAGTTGAAACTACCGAAGAGTAAGAATCTCCTGTTAGCGGTTTTCGAAAGCTATTTGTGTGTGTGATATACTTCCTCTAATGATCAATAACCATGATGCTCGATTACGTGCCAAATTATTGGATAAGTACTTGAATAAAGCAGCAGAATTCTATATCAATTACATCACAAGGTCAACTCAACTACAAATCGGCATCCAACCCAAGACATGTCGGATTTAATGTCACCTAGCAAGCAGAGCTCTCAGAAGTGTGTCATTGTAGGCGTCCCTGAGAAATTGCCCCAGATTATGGACCCCTGGGAGAGGCTGTTCAAGAGTTTGAATATTGTTGGTATGAGATGTGAAAAAGGAAGACGAAGCTATGGTGATGTTTTGTATAGAATGAAGAATCTCTGCAGATACACGAACAACTTTGATAGTAAAGCTTGTGAAAAATATGAGAACTAAATGGTATATTCCACTATGTTGATCCTCTTTAAGAATGCACTCCAGTACGTGAACAGTATACAACCATCTCTCTTCCAAGGACCTAATGCCTCAAGCCAAACGCCACTGGATCTTCTTGAGGATGCCTCAAATGTGTATAGTGATGTAGAAATTGATCAAAAAAACACATACATAAAAAGAGGAAACTTGGTGATGGAAGAGAAAAAAACGGGAGTTCAGATGATGAAGATGGTTCACCAAAAGGAAGGATTCGAAGCTGAACTTACTAGCTTGGTTGAAGTGCTTGAAAGCTTTAAATTGGCCGGGGAGACCTGGGAGCTGCTCTACTCCCTAGAATGCTTTAACAAGGAATTGACAAGAACTTGTTTGACCTGGAAGACAGACATTTGGCTTTGGCTATGAATCTCCCTCACTGATGGGACCATCTACCAGGATCAGTATAAGAAAGCAGTCACCAGCTTGCATCCCTTAGCAGCTCTCCAGGGCTCTCTGGCTCAGCCACGGAGCACTGGACAGGGACTGTGGAACATCAGCGAGCTCTCGTCCAGCTGGTCACCTGCCACGTTGCCCTCGGGGAATAGAGGATGACGTGTGAGCAACTCCTTGATCGGCTGTGCTACGTGGCACTTCCCACCCAGGCAAACCACAGGAGGAGGCATCGAAAGGAAAGCCCACAGTTAGAAACGGTTCAGATCTGTACCAGCAAGGCCATCCTGCCACACTGCCTGCATCTAATGCTGCTTGTCTTAAGCTCAGAGCGTTCATGAACAACAGGGATGACGTGGCTCTGGGACATGTGATCGTCTTGCTCCAGCACACATGGCCACGGGGCGAACACCTCTTCTTGCACACTGTCAGTAAGACTTGCCAACCAGGAAATTCCCAGTAGGAGAATTTCTTTAACTACATGACGAATACTGACATGCTGGAGGCGTTCGCCTACTCCAGGAAGGTGGGAAAATCCATCTGGAATGACTGCCTCATCAAGAAAAGCTGATCAAGCACCACATGGCCACTCGAGGCATCACCACAGGTGAGAAGGAGGGCTTGCGCCTGCCCATGGAGCACCAGGTGTTCTGCGGGGGGAGAAGGTGGCGGTGCTCCTGCACTGGTTCTGCATCAACAACGTCTTGCTCCTGCAGAGTCTGGCCGGACGGCGGATGTGGCTCTGCCAGAGAGCCTCACAGGCCCCTGGGTTTTGGGAGGCACACAGCAGTGGTCCCTTCACTGGTACAACTCTTAAGAAATGGGAAAACCAGCAGAGTTCTAACTCCTGCTCACAAGAGTCAGAATGCAGTTTCTATTATTATTATTATTATTATTATTATTATTATTATTATTATTATTATTATTGGTTTTTGGGGCATCACTGCCCTCTGATGGTGGGAGTAGGAGGCCCAGCCTTGCTGCTGGATTTGAACCTCCAACCCAGTAGGCTGCAGTCCCGTGCACAACCACTACACCACCGGGGCTCAGCCCTGCAGATTCTATTTTTAAGAGTCATGTTTTGTAAATTTTGTAAACAAAGTCACCTGTTTGTACATAAAAATCACCTCAAAAACAAAACAAAAAAAGATACAAGTGTGAGGCATGACAAAATAATAATAATTTATAAATTATCAAGGATCCGTGAGGGAGGGGAGAGCTGATGCCAAGGGCTCAAGTAGAAAGAAAGTGTTATGAGAATGAGGATGGCAGCAGGTGCACACATGTGTTTGGACAGTGGCTGGCTGCCTGGATTGTGCTAAGAGCTGTACAAGCCCCCAATAAAATGACTTTTTAAAAGATCAGGAACAAAGGGAGCAGATACCTGTAGAGATGAGCATCCTTTAACTTCTGTGTGGAGCCACGCTTCTGTAGGAGACAGGCTTATATTAGCACTTCTGGGGGCAGATGTGCTGTGGAGAAATGTTCTTTCTGGAATGTTGTGCATGACAAGGCTTTCCCCCCTGCATTTTAGACAGTGAAGGCAGGTCTCATGCTGGGGCAGGAAGGCCAAGTCCTGTGGCCAGACGTGCTGGGAGCAGGCCACATACACTTCCTTCCAGGTCCTCAGATGTCCACACAATCCAGCCCAGGGGTTAAAGGTAGTGAGTGCATGTGGGTTGGCCGATAAGCGAAAGGGTCACAGGCTGATGTAAATTAATGATGGTTGATGAGGTTTATTTAAAGCTAACAAAAGGTTCAGGTAGCTAGGAGGTGATAGGAAATGTGGGTTCATAGATTGTGCAATTTCCCTTAGTCAGGTGCAAGAAGACCTTTGGAAGTTCTTTATTTTAACCAGGCAGAGGCACATCTTGGAACTGGAAAAAAGCTGTTAGGTGACTAGATTAAGAGAC
Organism: Nesogale talazaci; assembly: GCA_004026705.1. Taxonomy (NCBI): domain Eukaryota; kingdom Metazoa; phylum Chordata; class Mammalia; order Afrosoricida; family Tenrecidae; genus Nesogale; species Nesogale talazaci. The sequence continues at coordinate 11,912 of PVJH01026832.1, forward strand.
AAGGGGACTGGCTCTCCCCTCTGTGCATACAAAGGACTCCTAGAGGCTGTTGGAAGGAAATCAGAGGACCAATAGAAGCCTATGAAGACCGCAAACTCCTATTCGAGCCCCCAAGCCAGGTGGGAGGTATAGTTGGGCTGTCCAAAGTAGGTCCGGACTCATGACCTCCCCCAGGTCGGCATAAGCCAGCCAAGAGGGTCAACCAATACCTTCAAGCACACCTTCTCCCAATCAGGGGCTGGGCTAGAATAAAGCAGAAAGCACATTCTGGGACTTCTCTTACACTCTTCTGCTATCTGGTCCCCTGCTTGTGCCAAAGCCTATCAAGCCCCCTGACTCGCTGGTTCCCATTCTGCACGTGGGGGTGCTCTTTTCCATGATGTTGTCCCTACCCAGTTGTGAACTTCTGTGTGGCTTAGCACGCTTCCGAGGGATAGCGGGTACCCTTAGAGACTGTAAAACCTGACACTGGTCCTGTACTTCATAAAAACCCACTCGGATTACAAAACGGACCCTGGCGTGAGTTCTTTCATCATGTGATGCCAAGAACGAAGGTATAATCCACAACAAAGCTGTGCTGTTTTCCCCAGATCTTAGGGGCTCAGGGGATGCGGTCCATACTAATCTGGTTACCACAATGCTAGGTAAGCCGGAAATCTGGAATAATCTTCATGTTTAGGAATTAAAATATCAGAGATAAGTAGAAAACTAAAATGATAGTGCACTTACTCTTTTTTGGGGGGGAGGGGGGCACCACTGCCCTCTGGTAGTGTGAGTAGGAGGCCCAGCTTTTGCTCCTGTGGAGCCACTGCTGGAATTGAACCTCCATCCCAGTGGGCCACAGTCCCGCGCACAACCACTACACCACTGGGGCTCAGTCCTGGTAGTGCTTTTACGTGGTAGTCAATCAGCCTCAAAAATAGTTTCCATATATGCTTTTGAGAGGTAGCTAGATTAGGGATAAAGGGGGTTGTCTCCACCAAATTCCTGTCCTAAATGAAAATTAGCTGGTCATGCCGCAATAAAGGGGATAGAGGGGAATTGGACACACATTTAACAATCCATCATGATCCCAATTCTACCTTACAAATCCGGTTAGACCAGAGGATGTATCTGGTATAGATAGGAACTGCAATAGCTGTACCTGCTATAATTCACTTTATGATCTTCTATGTCTGATAATAGGGCTGTTCATATCCCTCAACTATTACTGGAGGGGATTCACTGAAGGCTTACTCCAAGTGTGGACCCAGCAAATGGATTTGGGGCTTCCACTGCCATTGATCGCCTTCTGCAATCCAGGAGTTCACAATTTATACCATGGTGATGCCCTTCCCTCCTTTAGCTCTGGATTGTATTGTTTATGGTCCTTGTACCAGACAAGCTGGTGTGCTTCTCCCATGTGGACTTAGTTGATGCCTCACTCCTTTGTCTCTTATGTGATCATTCACTGAATTTTTGGTCCCAACCAGATCCAAGATGCTCTCATCTTGAAATCCTTCAGTTCATTATATCACAAAAGACTTTATTCCAAAGTAAAGACATGTAGGGATGTGAGGGAAATCAGGCCCGAACAAATAATCACAGATCCAGCAGGTACAATTGTATAGCAATAATATGTAAAGATTACAGTAAAGTCATGGAGAATAGGAGCGAGAGCAAAATACAGGCGTCAGATACATTTCATGGTAGCATGCTCACCTCAGCCCTTTTCGGGGTTCACGTGGGGATGTGGGAGGAGAGGGCAGGAGAGAGAGAAATTTATTTCTAAACAAGGTTATATACCATTGGGGGCATGCTAAGTCCCTTGATCACAGGTGAAGACATATGTCACAGGAAGGGGTTGTATGACAGCTAACACAGCAATGGGAGAGGGGGGTGTGAAGACAGATGTCACAGGAAGAGGTTGTATGACAGCTAACACAGCAATAGGAGGGGGGTGATTTAGGGGTGTATACAGTAGGAAGAGGGGGATTAGGGATACATATGTGACAAGATGGTGGATCCTAGATTCAGGATGGCAGCCTAGCCTTGGAAGTCACTGAGCTGCTTGGACCTGTTCTAAGCTCTCCTGGGAAACAATCACTATCCTATCCATAGGACGTGAGCCCCGCCTCCTGTCTCTGGTTGTGCTGGCTGGCTGATGCCTTCAGGGAGACTATCTCCAAACATCTGACTTCCCACCATGTGCTGGCAAGCAGACTCGTAGGTTTGGCATCTATGTGCAGGAGACAGACTGGTGGAAAGGTCTTTTGATACCCCACATAGGGAGACATTGCCCTGTTCTCCCCAGGAAGGCTGCTTAGGTACCAAGACTTTGAGTGTGTGACTGTTTGCATGTGCTGGCAAATTGGCCCAAAGACTGAGCGATGAGGGTCCTTGCCGCAGGCAGAAAGAACTCTGTTAGGTCAGAATGTGCTCACATGCCCAATGACTGTTAGTTATGACTCATGGGGACATTCTGAGCCTGAAGACATGGTGCCCTAGAATAGCCCCTGCATTTGAACTTTTGTAAACTTCTTCCTTTGGTGTGCACATAAAACGCACAGTGAACTGAGAAGCCTAGGGGGTCCACTCTCTTATGAGTCCCTCTCACTCTCCCTCTTGACTCAATTTCCTGTCTTGAGCAATTGCTCTGTGCATCTCAGGTAACTCCCAGCTGACTAGAGTGCTACAAACACATTCTGAGATTCTGAGAGAGCATGGCTTTTGGTGGAAGTGGGGGAGACACCATTGGGCCCACCCAAATCCAAATTACATCATCTTGGAATTCTTACCTTAACTACATTTATTCCAAAGTAAAGACACATTCTGAGATTCTGGGTGACGTGTCTTGAGGGGTGGGGTGGGACACAAACCATTCAACCCATTACAATATATAAAATGGGAATTTCTATTTTTAGCAATAAGTTATAGGTAAATATCCTGGTTTCTGGTAAAAGTTGGAGACCAAGTTAGATGCTGTACATCCACCCTCTTCAGCAACAACAACAAAAATCAAAAGAAGCAAAAAAAAAACGAGTTCTGAACTTCCCAGTTCAGCGAAATGACTGGGCCAAACTGAGACGATTAAAGAGTACAATGTTTAGAAAGGGACCAGGGAGAGTGGCAAGTCCCAAGGGGCCAACCATCCACAAATCAGTGTCTTCCAAGCATGGAGCAGCCTTTAGTACTCCAGACTAGGAGAAAGAGAGGTGAGTGGCACCTTCCCCCTCCTCCTCCCACCCCACCCCACCCCCCCACACACACTCAACAGGTAAATAGAGAAATACTTGAAACCCACCGTAGTTCTGCAGAGAACAGTGGCACACCCCACCTCCCCAGGCCCCTACACACCTTGGGTGCGAGGGCTAAGCGACAGGCCAAGCAAGGGAGGAGGAAGCACATTCGCTCCCCCACAGCCCCAAGCACCATAGAGACCTGCACCCACACGTTCATTTGCTGGAGGCTATAAACGTGATTTGACTCTCAGCACACTTTCACTCTCTCAGCTGGAGCAAAGGCACAGACCCCAAGCCTGCTTCCGCAGAAATGCTTCAGGGCAGAACAGGCTGGGGCTTTCTGGAGTTTATTTTCTTGCTCCCTGCTTAGCTTTCAGGAGAAACAGCTACTGCAGCATTGCCTCCCATTCCTAGGAAACACACAAGCTTGAGACTGGGCCTTTGATGAAAGCAACAGCCAGCTCGATTTTGGGGGTTTGTTGCTATTCCAAATTTCTGGTTGTTTCATTTTGTTTTCCTTTTTTCAGTTGGGGAGTGGGGCCGAGGGGAAGGATGTAGGTTCTTTCATATTTGTGTTGTGTTTTTGTTTCTGTTTCTCGGTGTCAGCTGTCACACAACCCAGCCACCTACAAACCTTAAAAAACTGCAACTAATAGGCAAGGAAAATCACCACCAGGCCAATAGAGAAACGTTCCACTATGTCTGAGAAAGAGCAGCTGATCTCAGTACACAGGAGAAAGCAGCCTGTAATGGTACAGAAAGTCGCCCATCTCCAGGTCTAAGGGCCCTTCCTGAGGAAGAATAAGCATTGGAGCTACCCATGGGGGAGTGCAGAAGCAGGATGTCAGCTGCTTTGAACAGATAAGAGGAAAAGATTGTGAGAGCTGCAGAAAAAAAGAAGCAGAAGAGAAGATGGACGAACACAGGACACCACAACAAGAACAATCTGGCAAAACAAATGAAAATACAGAATTGCAAAAACTCTGGGACAATGAAAAAGCAGTATTCAGAAGACAATGTGCAGCATCAAAAAAGAAGAACAAAAGGGGCTGAGCCCTGGTGGCGTAGTGGCTGTGCGCAGGACTGTAGCCCACAGGGTTGGAGGTTCAAATCCAGCAGCAAGGCTGGGCCTTCTACTCCCACCACCAGAGGACAGTGATGCCCAAAAACAAAACAAAAAAAAAAAAAAAAAAGGAAGAAGAACCAAAATTAACACCTTCACCCAATTAGAAGTTCAAATGGGCTGGAGGTATGGAGGTGGGGTATAAGTGGAAGGATGGAAACACGAGGAGGAAATGGAATACCTGACTTTATATTGTGAAGACTGTTTGGACTGGATTCAGCCCCTTCACAGAGCTTCAGCCCTTTGCACTAGCCTCATAAGAAGGAGATGAACAACCTGCTGAACTTTGTAACCCCTGCCTCAGGCATTTCACAGAGCCTATCTCTCCGGGTTGAGTCTGCACAGCCTTTTTTTCCCTCAGTGCTCCAGAAAGCGGATCTGTGAAAGACAAGACAAACTCACAGACTATATCCGACTCAGACTCTGAAACTGCAACATCAGAAAGCCTCATGCCCTTTATCAGGACATACGTCCTCGGCTAAAGCCCTATATATGTCCCACTTCCATAACCTCCTTGCTGGCTTGTGGAACTGCCCAGGAGCAATGCTCCATCCCTTTCTCTGGTCTCCCTTCCCCTCCCAAAAGTTCTTGCCCACCTCAATAAAACCTTTCTTTACTTTTCATTCCTAACTAACCTCTATCTCCTTTCTGTGACTCGGTCTCAACCTCTCAAGGACTATAATAGATAACATAAAATAAAATTTGTTTTGTTTTGTTTCTTTTTTTCTTTTTAAAAACAATCATTTTATTGGGGGCTTGTACAACTCTTATTACAATCCATACATACATCCATTGTGTCAAGCACACTTGTGCATTTCTTGCCCTCATCATTCTCAAAATAAAATTTGTATTAACTAGCACATTTTCATTATCTACATATACACATTTCTTATCTACTAACACATTTTATCTACAATAAAAAATGTTCAAAAGTTTCCCAACCAGATGCAATGCATTCTCTTCAGAGTTGTATTTTCATAATGATTTTTAAAACACTATCAAATGCCCTGCCATCGAGTTGCTTCAGAGGGTGTCACAGAGTCCAAAGCTTGGCAGGACAGGCAGCCTCATCTTTCTCCCAAGAAGCAGCTGGGGAGTTCACACCACCAGCCTTGCACACAGTAGCCCAGCCTGTAAGCCTCAGGCCAAGGAAGCTACAAATCTACTTTCTATCTCTAGGGATTTGTCTGATACTGATGTTTCATATAAGTGGAATGACACAAGCCATGGTATTTTCAATTTCCTCATACACATGTGAAAGTTGGACTTGAATAAGAAGAGTGAGGAAGAATCCATGCATTTGAATTGTGATGCTGGAGAAGAATATTGAAAGTATCAAGGACAAACAAATCCTTCTTGATAGAAGTAAGGCCAGGGTTCTCCTTAGAGGCAAAGATAACAAGACTTTGTGTCAGTCCAGATAGATTAGAGAAACAAATTCATAAATGATCATCTGGATATAAGGGAAAGGTTTATATGCAAGAGGAATGGAACATTGAGAAAGCATCCCAACTCAGTCCAGTCTAAGGTCATAAGTCCAATATTAGCCCATATGTCTGATACCAATCTATAAAGTCTCCTTCCGACTCACGAAGCATGTGCAATGACACCAGAACAATCACAGGCGAGTGGGTGCAGAGTCTTGTGTATCCAGCGGCAGTAGAAGCATCCTGGCACTGGCAGGGGTCTCCCCATGGCTCCTCGTTTCCAGGACTCAGGGCCCATCAGCAGTATCCATTGGCGGTAGAAACATCTCAGCACTGGCAGAAGTCTCCACGTGGCTTCTCTGGCTCCAGAGGTCTGGTTCCATCAGGGCAAGCCCATGCAGCTTCTCCTCCAGCTCCTCCAGTCTCCAGGAATCAGGACCGATCAGCATGCTATCATCTAACCTTGTCAGTAGTTTGTCTCCAAGGAACGGAGTCAAGTCTCTCTTCTCCAATTGGGAAATACCTTGAGACTTCCCAGAATTCTCAGGGGAAAGCCATGTCTACACAGAGGCCTCATTGGCTATCTCCAGATTAACAGGCTAGACTCCACCCCTACACTCCCAATCCTGAAATTGACATCAAGTACATGACTACCACATAGTCTCACATACTTTGGATATGCTATCAAGATGGACCGTTTCCTGAAGAAGGTCACACTACGTGGTAAGTGGAATGACAACAGAGCAGAGGACGGTTCTCAATGAGATGGATGGACACAGCAGGTGCAACAATGGGCTTGGGGATGGAAACTGCTGTGAGCATGGTAAAGAACCAGGCAGCTCGTTCACTCTGTTGTGCGTGGGGTCACTATGGGTCAGAACAGACTTGATGGCACTTAACAAAAACAAGCATTCCCTCCGAAGAATCTGTGATCTCTGATTTATGCCATGTCAAAACAGGAATCCTGGCATTCTCAGACTCAAACCTTGTTCTTCATAAATGTTCTTTGGGCTTGGAGAACAGAAAGAAGTCTGGTCAAGGCTATCAGGCGGATGGAGTAGGAATTCCTGTTAAAATTCTCCTGGGACATTTCTAACTGTCTATCCTTAAAGAACAAGTAGGCAGCTCTGACACATCTACTGCAAGCATGAAGGCTGTTCTCAGCGTCCCGACTGTGGACCTTCCAGAGACTGTTGACCTTTCCCTGAAGGGACATGCGGTTATCGTGAAGGGCCCCAGAAGCACCCTGTAGATGGACTTCAGGCACTTCAATGCACAATTCAGTCTCCTTGGAAATAAATGGAAGAGGGTTCTCATTGTTAAGTGGTGGGTAAACAGAAAGGAACTGGCTACAGTTGCACTTTCCGTAGTCATTCATGTATAGAGCAGGACCAAGAGCATTACATTGGACTTCTGATACATGATGAAGTCCGTGTATGTCCACTTCTCCATCAATTACCGTGGTGATTTAGGAGAATGGGTCTCTTGTTGAAATCCGTTCCTTCTGGGGGTGAAAAATGCACCTGGAGCATTCACATGAGGACTGGTGTTGCTTGTTCTGTTTCTCAAGCCCAGAAAGATGAGTTAAATCTTGAAGGGGATGACATTGAACACAAGTTCAGTTTTCTCGAGAGAAAGTGACTATTCAAATTCAGCTGCCTTAATTCAGCAAGCCACTACAGTTAAAAAAATGAGGATATCCGAAAATCTTTACATGGTTCTATGTTTCTGATCAAAGAACAGTTGGGCAGGTGGATGAGCAAGATCTAAGACGTGTCCAGCTCTATCTAAAGTTCCTTTAGCCTTGTATGTGATAGAATAAAGTTTATCTAATAAAAAATGAAGAAGCAGCAGGCACACTGTCATGTTTAGGGATAAAATTTCGCAGAACAATTTCCTAGCCTATTCCTAACGCAGTTTTCAATTTTCTGAAAGCTTCTTCCTAGTAAAACCTCCATAATTATCTTGTGTCCTTCAAAAAATCCTATCAAGAGTACTCTTTTGGGTCTGAAAAAAGTCACTGTAGCTTTTTGAGTTGACCTTTTTTGTGGTCGTTACATAATTCCATTTCAACTTGATAAATGGAGTGTAAGGGTGGAGTCTAACCTGTCAATCAGACCACAGTCTGTGAATGCCTCCTGGTGGGCATGGTTTTCTGATAAAGGGGGTCCTAGGAATGTCCCCTCTCTCTGCTTTCACCTTCCTGTTGACAAGCCATGCAGAGCTGCAACAGTCCTGGAGATGTTTCCACTGGCCCTCGATCCACAAGACTTTGTACCCACTGGCCTTGCTCTTCTTGCACTTTGCATCCTTGCATGTGTTGTGTGAATATGAAGAGGGATTTATGTACTGGTATTGGATTTATGGACTAATCTCAGACTTATGGACTTGATCTGGACTGGTCTGGGATAGTTCCTTAATATACAGTGATTCTTTGATATAACACTTTCTTATACATATATGAGTGTCTCTGGGTTTCTTTCTCTAGTCAACCTAGTCTAATATATTACTTCTCATTTAACTGGCCTGGCAGAATCCACTCCAAACTCATTCTTTTAATTAGGCTTTTCCACTAGCAAGACTAAGGTAAGTATATGACTTAGAGGACTTACCTACAACAATCTACTGATTGCACAGGCTCATTGAAACACGTGTCGTTTGGACTGAACCTTTGTATACATGTGTGACCCAGAACACTAATAGCAGTCTTTTTTACATAGCCTTGATGGGTATATGTGAAAGACATAGAAAACACGATGTTGTTGCTGCTGCTGTTGATCTTAGGTGCCAATGAGTTGGTTCCGACTTGTAGGTGATGCGAGGGCTTGAAAATGGAACCTGCTATTACTTAATGATGGGAAAAGATACGATAGTTTAGAAGAATCATAGAAGAATTATATGGTTTTTCAAGGCTTACCTTAACTAGAAATTTTCCCCATCAGTTGCTGTAATTGAATGCCCCCCCAACCTGTCTCACAGAGAAGCCTATGATTATGTGTAGGCATTACTTGTCAAGGGTACTAGCTAATTTAATGACCCGATTTTTATCTGAGTGCTATGAATCTTCTCCCAGCTTTCTTTCCTATCCCCTATAGAGCTAGCCCCTGACTATCTGGCCTGTGTACTTGAGATTTAGAGTCTCTAGAAGTGCACTTCTGTAATATGCCATCTTTGTTTACACAAAGAAAACCTGGCTTTCTCAGTGTGCACCCATCATTCCAAAATGATTTTGTTCAGCCTGGATATATGCTGGAAGAATGAAGAAAAGAGGAAAAGCAGATTAGGACAATCTGGGCTGCTCTCCTTCTCATGCAGGGAAAAATAAGAACTAAGAGCCTTGAATCCACCTCGTTTCTGGAATCCAACAGTGCCTTCTGGCCAGTACAGGTCCTCTCTGCAGCACGTAAAACAAAATGAAACACTGCCTGGTCCTGCACTGTCCTCAGACCGTCACGTTTGAGCCCATTGTCCAAGCCCCTAGGTCAGGCCATCTCATGGAGGGTCTTCCTGGTTCTTGCTGACCCTCTAATGTATCCAGCAAAAGGTTCTGTCCAGGGACTGCTCTCTGCTGACAATGTGGGAAGTCTCACATCCTTGGTTGCAAGCTATACTCCCCACCACCGTCACCACCCCCCAACACACACACACACACACACACACACACACACACACACAGGTGTTTGACTTCTGGAAATGCAGGATATTTTCAATTTTCTTCACCAACACCATGATTCAAATGTATAAATTCTCCATCAGTCATTGCCAACTTATACATGCAAATGCAGTGAATAAAAATACCATGGCTTGGGCCAGGCACACTTTGGCCCTCAGATATCTTCAATATCTTTCAGGAGGTCTTGGACAGTAGATCTGCCCAGGGCCACACGTAGTTTGATTTCTTGACTGCTACTCCCCAGGTTGCTGAGTTTGGATCCCAGTAAGATAAATTACTGGACAGCTTTAATCTTCTCTTCCTTCATCATGAGATCATCTATTAGCCCAGTTGTGAGGGTTTTGGTTTGTTTTCGCTGCGTTGCAATCCTTCCAGAAGACTGTAGTCGCTGATTTTCCACAGTAAGTGCTTCGAGTCTTCCTCTTTAAGCCAGCAAGGTTGGGTCATATGCATGTGACGGGTTGCTAATAAGTCTTTCTGCAACCCTGTGCTGTGTTCTTCTTCATAGAGTCTAGCTTCTCGGATTATTTGCTCAACATATGAATTGAGTAAGTATGATTAAAAATTGAATATGTAAAGTGAGAGGCTGTAACCCTGCTGCCCACGATTTCCAATTTTAAACCATGTTCTATCCCTCGTTGTATTCAACTACCTGCCTCTGGTCCATATACACACTTTTTAAAAAGTTGTTCAAAATTTACCCCAGCGAGCATGCATTTGAGACGGCATGAGAGCCCAGGTGGAGATGTGGAGGGCACATGTGCAGAGCCCGTGAACTATTTGGGACTACATTTCCCAGAAACCCTTGTTACTCCAGGGAAGGTGCCGCCTCCCTCCCCCTCTCCCCACCCCCTTTGCCAACAGAGGGATTTTCCCAACAATCTCTGGCTTGTGAGTGCTAGGACTCTGTTACAGCCAAAAAGAAAAGAAAAAAAACAAGCCTTGCAACCAGTGAGTTGTTGCCGGCTCATTTAGGACGGGGTAGAAGTGCCCCTGTGAGGTTCCAACACTGTCACTCCTAAGAGGACTCAAAGCCTGGTCTCTCAGAGCCAACAAGAGGTTTCAAACCACTCACTTTGTGGATGCAGCACAAGGAATAACTGCTAGCTACGAAGCTTCCCTCAAACACCACTGGGTTAATCCCATCTAACAGAAGTGGAAGGGATCATTGTTGTACTGGTTTCGTAGCCAAAACTTCAAAACCAAACTCAGCTGTGGAGTCATTTCCAAATTAGAAACACCACACAACTCAATGCCGCTGTGAGTTTGGAGACTGTTTACAGAGTGGGAAGCCTCATCTTTCTCCCAGGGACCCACCGGTGTTTCTGAACTGCTGACCTTCCAATTAGATTGACAGTCTAACGCAGAAGGAGCTCTTCGGATGGGAGTAAAGGGGCTCTTCTGTTGGTAGGAGGGATTTTGTGCAATGTAGGGGCTCCCTGTTCCCCTCCCAAGTTCCACAACCCCATTTCTTCCCCAACAGCACCCTCACTTTAATTTCAGGTGCCATTGGGATTGAAAATCCAACTGATACTGTTAGGGACTGAGTAGAGACTTCTGCCTAAGGGGACAATGGACCTCGAGACAATCACCTGACCCTGAGGCCCAGGCCCAGGTGAACACCTAGATACACATCCCAACAGGGAACTGTGGCCGGAGACAAACTGATGCAGGAGCCCCAAGCACAGACAAACAGGACCCATCAGAGATCTCCACCCTTTGTGCCTTTAAAATGAAGAAAGTTCCCCTAGGCAAGGTCTTTTCTCCAGCAGCAAGGGGGACCTGCTTTACTCTTTGAAGTGTCTCTAATTGATGTTTAAATAAAACTCTGCTCAGCACTTTAGCTGTGGTGTGCATGCGATGTGTGTGCATATTTGTGTATGTGTGTACATAGGTGTGTGAGTGGTTTATCTCTGGTGCCTGCAATCCACTTGGGAGACTTTTGCTAGGCATGCCCAAGCAAGATAAAACTGACCACAGGGAGAAGGACTTGACATTTCTCTGCAGGACAGAATGCCCATCATAAGTACTGGAACTCAATCTCTCTAATAAGATTTGGGATGCTATTTTTGGCGATATCACTGCCAAAAAGATAAGGTTTTCTTCATGGACAAAAGTGGTAATTTTCAGATCTTGGGGACAGCTCTTGGCTACATTCTCTTTCTTTCACTGCTTTGTCCAGCAAAAGTAGGATGAGTGTACTATAATCCTCATTCTGACGGAATGGTGGGAAACTATATGCACCCAGGGCCTTTCTCTCACAAATACTGGATCCATTGGCAGTGAGCTTTTTGGTCCGTGTTTATATTGCCGATTCAAAGTCAAGGATCGGCAACACCTCTTCCCTACTGCGGGCAAAGTCATTGGAATCTTTAAGCTAATGACTCACCAGACTGGAGGACCAATGCAGGAAGCTCTTCCTTAGGTGATTACATCATGTTTCTCTAGAACCACTCTCGGCATCAATATACTAGACTGGGTTCTCCAGAGGACGAAAACTCATGAAACATACATACAAATGTTTGGGCCAGGTCGGAGCCAGGTAGTCCCCTAGCCCCATCTCCAGCCTCTCGGGAAGATGGGTGACTTGCTGGGCTTCAAAGCCCCTTTGCCCAGCATTCCAGGGAAGGAGTTTGGGGGGCGGGGGGAATGATTCTCACAGATTCAGACCCTGCAGCTGCAGCATTAAAAACCTCCCTTCCTCCCTTCAAAACATACTTCCTTGATTCAAGCCCTCTATGTATTCCACCACCAAGCCACCAAGCTGTGACTCCCCTAACCTAACTCATTGGGTTGTGGAACTCGTCCAGGAGTTCCTTCCTTAATAAAGCCATCCTTTACTTCATGTTTTTGCCTGAACCTTGATGCTGCCTCTCAACAAATAAAAGAATTTTTTCAAGAAAATGGCTCATGCCATTGTGGAGGCAAGCGTGTCCTGATAAAAATGGCAGGACATTTGTCCTTACACATATGGTTGCAGGATGTGGCAGTCACCTAACCTGGTGTCAATTTGAGGATTAAGAGTGGAGGGGTGGAGTCTAGTCTGTCAATCTGAAGATAGCCAATGAGAACTCTGTGTGGGTGTGGTCTTCTCCTGAGAATTCTGGGAAGTCTGGCTGTATTTCCCCCTTGAAGGCGAGACGCACTACTCAAGACGCAAGGCTCACTCCCTGGGAGACATTATATCTGAGGAGACACATGGCATCATGCCCTAGAAACTAGAGGAGCCCAAGGGAGACCCCTCCCAGCGCTGAGATGCTTCTACCACCACTGGATACACAAGACTCTACCTACTGACCACTGATTGTCCTGGTGTCATTGCATGTGCACCATGAGTCTGAAGAGGTCTTATGGATTGGTATCGGACATATGGGATAATATCAGATTTATGACCTTGGACTGCACCAGGCTGTTTTCTTGATGTATAGTTTCTCTTGTATATTAACCTCTTTCTTAGACACATATGCATGCCTAAGAATTTGTTTCTCTAGTCTACTCAGACTACCACACAGAAGGTGACACAAACCCAAAATTGGCATGTTGTGCTGCTGACTCATGGGGTTTCAGGAGTGGTGCCTCCCCACATCTGCAGGTCAATGGCAGGCTGCTAGTTCACATCCCAAGAACGAGAGGTCCAAAACCGCGATGGATACAGGACTCAGAGGGAGATTCATCGCACCGGTAGATATTGAATGCAGGCCATAACCCCACTGAAACACCTCTGCTTTGCTGCTCTTACCAGATCATAAAATAGAGGAAGATTGCAGACCTCTGTTAAACCACTGAGAACCATGCCTTAGCCAAGTTACCACCTACTCCTAATAGCCCCTGTAGCCCCTGAAGCACACAGGGCAAGTGTGGGACTATTATTGGCCCTGAAGCATCCAGAAGCAATCGAAGACCTGCTGAGAGGTTAGATGCCAATTATTAGAGCACACTGGGGTTGGCAAAGAGTGTGTCAGGCAAGGGGGACAAGCAGGACTCTGCATCAGCATGCAGATTCCACCCCCACCTCACCCCACCCCCTGGAAATCTGGTACCCAAACCAATGGGCTGCCACAAAAGGGACACTGAGCCACTTGTCCCCCAATATCAGATGGCCCTAGTCCATCACTGAAAGGATGGGTGCCAGAGCAAAGTGCAGTGTGGAGACTAGATGGTGCCAAGCTATCAGAAAGAACAGCCTGTGGGGTCTAAGTGAAGCTTCAACTAAGTGCACATGGAAGGAGTTCATCAGCCTGTGTGATCCAGGACTGTAAATAAAGTCCTCATCCAAAGAAGGGATGATATCAGAGCGTAATGTGTGAACACCCAGTTTGCAGAAAGCTATGGATGATCATGAAAGCTCACAATCCATTTTCACGGTGCTCCACGCGCCCATGGATTCAGCCTCTGATGAATCCTCTGAGCATGATGCAACTTCCAAGGGCGTGAATAGGCTTACTGTCAGAGCGTTGTAAAGTCAATTACTATCCGAGAGTATAGAAGCTTGGTTTAAATGGGACACCTTATCATTTTATCTTCCTTTTGACTCATTTTAAAGCTGGTTCCATTTTAATATTTTTGACTTCCTTTACAATGAAGGTCTTTCTGCTTTGCCCGGATCTTGCTGTTGGTTGAGAGCTTGCTTTCTGCTTTGTGCTTTGTATGATTTCCTGTACATGCACTCAAACAAAAGCCTACAAAGTGGGTAACTGAACTGAGAGCCACCTCGGGGCACAGCATGAGAAGATGAAGGCAAGCGGGGAGCTAGCAATGAGCACAAGAAAAGGTTCTCAAACTGACTGTGGTGAGGGTGGCACAGTTTGATTGATTAAATTGTATGCTTTGCAAAGTATATACCAATAAAACTATTTTTAAAGAGAAGACTGTCAGGAAAAAAAGATAAAGCTTTTATCTTGCTGCCTTTCTGCCCTCCATCCCTCTGGAGGCTCACTTTTGGAACCAAATCACCTTGTCAGGAAGAATCTCAAGTCACGTGGAGGTGTCCCAGCAGTCAGTCCCAACTGAGGTCTCAGCTGACAGACAGCATCCATCTTTAGACACACAAGAAAGGAACTTATCGAAACTCATCAAGTAGAAGACTGACTCCAGCCCTCTGACTTCAAAATTGCAGGTCTTCTGGAGCTCGGAGAGAAACTATCCCCAGAGCACCCTGCTTGAATTCCTGACCCACAAAAGCCATAAGTATTATTGCCATTTTAAGCCACAGAGAAGGTAACGGATTACACAACAGATGACTAATACACCCAGTTTGAATGCTGGCCCTCTTCCTGGTTAGCGGTGTGACGCTGGACAAGATTAATCCTCTCCCTGAGCTGCAATCTCCTTGCCAGATAACGAGCACACAACCCCTTTTCCTTTAAGGGTTGTCCTGAGCATCAGAACTAATGACTACAAGATACTGGAGTGGTTTGTCTTTGTGTGTTAATTTGGCTTACGGTAGTACCCAGTTATTCAATCAAACATGACTCTAGGCATTGCTGCAAACAGATTCTATAAATGTGGTTAACATCTAAACCCAGTTTTCTTTTAAGTAGATGAAAGTGGGCTTTGTTGAATCAGATGACTTTAGTAACAAAAATCAGGTTTTCCAGAGAAGAAATTCAGTTTCCAGTCTGGCAGTTTTCCCTTTTCAGTCACTCTCTCAATTAAATAGTGTACAAACATACACATATTGTTATACATGAGGATGAATTATAAAGTACTCTACAATACTGGGAGGGTGGAGGGGACATGGGGTAGAAAGGGGGAACTGATCATAAGGATCTACATATAGCCTCCTCCTTGGGGTACGAACAGCAGGGAAGTGTGTGAAGGAGACAGCTGACAGTATAAGATATGAACAAATAATTTATAAATTGCCAAGGGTTCATGAGGGAGGAGAAAAAAATGAGCTGATACCAAGGGCTTTAGTAGAAAGCAAATGTTTTGAGGATGATGAGGGCAACAAATGTACAAATGTGCTTGACATAAAATGATAGATGCATGGATTATGATAAGAGTTGTATGAACCCCTAATAAAATGATTTTTTAAAGTACTCTGCAAAATCAGACACCTGTATTAAACCCCAAAATCAATATGTGAAGCTGCTGAGGCATGTCCCCCACCTAGGTGAAGCGTTTCCATTCAAGGCTTCCCTGAAGAATTCTGTGCTCGACTTACACCATGCCATAGCAGCAGTTTTGGTATCCTTGGGGGACTCAACTCTTGCTCTTTCTCCGTTCTTTGAGTCTGAGGAGCACACACAGGTCTGAGGAGGCAGGAACAGAGTGAAAGGCAACAAGAGTGAGCAGGTGTGTTATCATGAGGAAATTCCTTGGTGCAGTTCTTCTGGACCTTTTCATGCTGATCTATGTACTTGTCCACTTTCTTTAAAGTTCTTCATATGCTCCCATGACCCTATGTCCTTTGAGAAACTGTACCAAGGTTATATTTTTGAGGTCCCAAAGAGACAATCACCATCTTCTCCTGAGTGGTTATCTGTACTTTGAATTTACCTCACCCACCAGAAGATCTGAACTCCTTTTCTCCCAAAGCACCTTAATAAGACTAAGACTGGTGTATTACTGAGGGAACTTGTTTTCAGCAATCCACTGATTCCAGGGCTTTATGTAGCCACCTTTTATTTGGAATAAACCATGCATGTATGAACTGAAACTCCAATATGTTTTGATGTCACCTCTTACACACACCAATTGGTTGTTTCTCTGGAGAACACATGTACACACCCAATCATATATGCATGTTGTGTTGTATATGAGGCTTCCAAAAATGTCTGGGAAAACCCCATTATCTTTTTCCACAAACTGTTTAAAGCTTCCCATTTTCTGTTTCTCTGGAGAATCCTAAGAGATCCCCAGCTGTCCTGACATCTCTCTTAAAACCATCTTATTGAATTACTTCCTTACTGGCCATCTTCTGAACCAGAGAACATTAGTCTTATGTTAGCCTGCCTAGCTCATGCTTCTGGTCCTGAGGTCCAGAAGGAAACCTGTCATGTAACTAGTGCTTAATCTTGCTTGTTGATTCATTGAAAAGCTAACATGGCAGCCACACTCCCTAAAAGCTCTCTGTTGATGAGGGAGACTAAGAAACGGAGGCAAACTCCAGGAATCGGGGCACTGAGATCTGGGGGCAGCCTTGAGTCCAGGCTGTGAGGTAGGACAGCCTTTCCAGCAGATTGGACCACCTCTGATGCCCACAAATATAGGCAATCTCGGGGCATGGGGCAGTCAAAGTCAGATGGAGTGTAAGGGTGGCCTACCCTGGAAGCGATGAACAGGGAAGGCAGGCCAGCCTCGCAGGTACCAAGGGAAGAGATTCCTGCCAACACTCCAGGTGGTCTCCCTCTGCCAACACATGCCCTGTGCTCCATCCCAGACATCTGGCTTAGGTCCTTCCCTCCCTGACTGCAGAGAATCAGGATCCCAGGGGAACTTCTGACACTCTATGTTAATAATGTCTGCCCTACCTAGCAGCAAAGAAAGTCAGGAAGTTCTTTATTAAAATGAATGAGAGGCACTGTTTACCCAGTATCTACCACAGCCCGAGTATCACTTTAAGCACCCGCATGTATAATGAAGACAGCCCTTACACCCATCCTGTGGGGAAGCCTCGGCCGTTGCTATCATGAACGTCCTGACCCTGTCTTCACAGAAGCTGCTGTTAGTTGCTTTCAATTGCCCCTCCTGGGTTCTACCCAAGGTTCCTGAGTAGATTCTATGACAGTTTCTGGAGCAACTGCTTCGCCTCCCACACTTCAGGCTTCTCTGCTTCATCGGCCCCTTGTTTCTTCCTTGAGGACACTCCACGGCGGAAAAAGGGAAGAGTCAGATGAGACTCAGTGGGTCCAAGAAAGATCATCACAGTGGAATGCTTCTAAGTACCAGACTAAAATTATAACCTGCCCATGTTCTAACAGAACTTCACCAACTGGCTCTTAAGTCAGATCAAATAACCCGGTCCATTCCTCCCTTACAGTTCTCTGGCCAAAAAAGAATTTTTCTGAAAGGATCGAAAGATACTAAAAATCATTAAAAATCCCCACAGCTATATGTTTTTCT